>JBBBDQ010030230.1:365000-470597 GCA_037127315.1 Ascarosepion bandense | reverse complement strand
GGTGGCCTTGTGCCTGACTGACCCAAGCTCAATAAGAAACAAGAAGATTCTCAGTAGGTTAATTGTTAGCCGGTTAGTATCGCAAGCCATCACAGTCCGACCTCTTTAAACCGGTACTTGATAATCTGGTGACTTCTATGGTCTGGTCCTTTTTTCTGCTGCTACTAATTGAATGAGTGGCGAAGAGAGCAACGCCACACTTTCCGCAGAAGTCAACAGCAGCGGAGTGTTTTGGTGATACGGACTTGCTCATTTCTTACAGTTGTATTTTTACCCATTCTGAACAGTAAATAAATATTATTTATTTTTTTTGTTTTAGGCTCATTTATAGCTTTGTATTGCAGAAAACAAAAAAATGCTTATTGTGTGTGTATTTAGGCATCATTTTTTCATTGATGCATGTTTCATTAAATAATATAGACAAGTTTTGTCGATTTATTTTATGTCTGATAAGCTTAATAGCGTTATCGTTGAAAGAGGAAAGAAAATCATAATATTGACACATGTCTTACATCAGCCATTATCAAAGATGACAAAAGTGTTGATTGTAATAAGCAGTTCGCGGACGTACAATAGTAGCAGTCGTCTGTTTTGTTTGTATGGAAAATTAGCGAGCATGTGCGTGAGTGCTGCAAGTGAAAATCGCACTACATCTTGTGGCGTCTCACATGACCACGCGAGAGGGGGGCGATAAGTATTAAGTATGGAAAGCCATTGGGATAACCAATCGCTTCAGTTATCTATTATAGGCATTTGAGAAAGTTTGTGGAGATTTCGTAGAAACATGCATCAATATATATATATATATCTAAACTTATTATAAATGGAACTTTGTCTGTGTGTGTGTGTGTGTGTGTGTGTCCGTTACGTATAGACTCCGAAACGGCTGAACTGATTTTCTTGAAAATTTACACAGTTGTACTATAAGCGTCTGCGAGTGTTCTTAACTAGATTTTGTGTCGAGGTACACCCGATAAATATCGAAAATCGATAATCAAAAAATCGAGTTATAGAAGGAGCGGTCCGATTTTAATCAAATTTGATACACTCATAGACAAAGACATAAGAAACGATATTCAGAAGTTTCAACGTTGCAGTTCTTAGTGCAGAAAATCAATAACATATAAGGCAAGATGTTTGTGTGTGTATCTGTTTATTTGCCTGTATGTCTGTAATTTTTTCAGCCCTTTTATTTTAGTTTTTGCTTCGGGTTTGGCTTTGAGTAGGTATAATTGTAGTTGTTAGTCTCAGCCATGATACCATTTACTCAGAGGACTCATTTAGCCTTCAAAATTCAGTTTACAACGAAAAAACTTATTAGATATCGATACCGGGAAATCAAAATTTGACTCACATCCATTCATTTTTCTTTCAGTCTATGGCTTCGCTTTAACTGGAAACAACTATTGCTTTTTTGTCTTTCGTGCCAACGTCCAAAGAGTCTGAGCTTTCCCTGATGATCCGTTTAGGTGAAACCTAGGTCGGTCCGTCCGTAGACAGACCTGTTTCGCTGTGTCACAGCTCATCAGTACGGTTAGACATCCGATCGTTTTTTACCTAGGATGGAAACCCGACCAAATTGGCGTCAGTCGGCGTTTCTACCTCTGAACTATGGGCGCTCGGTAGAAGAAGGCAGACTCTTAGCGTGTGATGTACCATGTAAACATACACCAGTAGCTAAGAGTGTTCTAATTCATTCCTGAATGAACGATGCTTAGATGCTAGAGTAGCTACCGTTTCTTCAAAGTCTATAATTCTTCCACAGTGCTCAATCAGGGTGTGAGAGCGTAATTGTTGAGTTGTGATGATGCTTAGGACCAAGATTGTTGAAAATAACGAGTAGCGTGAGGCTCAGAGTTACGGTCTCAGATTGGGGTTCTTGGACGCGTTTCTGGCTGTTTTTTTTTTTTTTTTTTTTACGGCCTTGTCTCGTTTCCCATTTCCGGCATTTGATTTTTTCTTTCTGATTTTTTCTTTTTTTTTTTTTTGGCTTGTTATTGTTAGGCTTGTTTTTAGCATTTTAACTTCACCCATAACCTTATTTATTCTGGGTTTATTACATGTATATATGGCGTTCGTCCGTGTGTGTGAATGTTGGAATCAAATCAATAGTCATCTGGTGTTGACAAACGCGAGAAAAGAGAAGAGACTGTTCAATACTGCTCATTCATCTTGATTAGATACATTTGTGCACAGCATGATGGTTAGCGCGGTGGTTCACTAAGACATTCAGGTAATATTTCAAGCGCGTTGGGTTAAAGATAAAGAATGAACAAAACAAACTTTATACATAAATATTGATTTTGTGCTCTCTCTCTCTCTCTCTCTCTCTCTCTCTCTCACTCACTCACACACACACACACACACAAACATATAAGCAGTTTCTGGGTTTAGTCATGTTCTGTAAGACAATTAAAAGCCATATATGATACACGCTTGGGCGATCATGTTCCAAAAGAGACATGATTGACTGTGTATAAAATTTTCCAGCAGTAAGTTGCCATTACTTTCTGCAGCAGACTGGTTGCCAATCAAGGATATAGAACCCAATCTGCTCTGTTATTTAACCCATGGCTGGAGAGAGAAGCAACGGATTAATATATTTCCGAAAGGTATTTGTACATAAGTGAACGAAATGAATTCAACTGGAATTTGAATTTTTTTTTTCACACTCAGTAACTCGTCGTTTTATTGCTTTCCTTGGGGGTAGAAGGGGACACACACACACACACACACACACACACACACACACACACACACATATATATATATATATATATATATATATATATACACTATCGGCTATAATTATTAGGCCACCCCAGTTTTTAAAAAAATGATGTATTTCATAGTATTTTTAGTATTTATTGCCAAGTGGATAATTTTAAATGAAAATAGAATGGTTCTTTTGTTATTATTACTTTGCAAAATTTTACAAGGCAAATAGCGACAATTTACTCATCGCACCCTGTAGATTTGCTATAAAAATATCTATATATATATACATATACACTACTGGCCATAATTATTAGGCCATCCCAGTTTTTTAAAAGAAATTATGTATTTCATACTGTTTTTAGTATTTATTGCCAAGTGGATAATTCTAAATGAAAATAGAATGGTTCTTTTGTTATTATTACTTTGCAAAATTTTACAAAACAGCCAGGAAGCCTTTGCTTTGGTGGCCAGCCAATAAGGAGAAGAAGAAGAGACTAGCATGGGGAAGAGAGCATAAAAACTGCACACAAGAACAGTTTATTTGATGCACATGTTATTGTGCAGTATTAACAAAAAATTAATTTTCATTTAGAATTATCCACTTGCCAATAAATCCTAAAAATACTATGAAATATATCATTTTTAAGCTGGAGTGGCCTAATAATTATGGCTTGACGTGTGTATATATATATATAATTTATTTGCTTGAACATTATTTTCCATAACACACATACACATATATATATATATATATAGCCATCCGCAGACAGATCTGTTTCGCTGTATCACAGCTCATCAGTACGGTTAGACATCCGATTGCTTTTAGCAAGGATTGAACCCCGACCGAACTGACATCAATCGGCGATTCTATCTTTGAGCTATGGGCGCTTGGTAGAAGAAGGAAGACTTTTAGCATGTTATATACCATGTAAATATACGCCAGTAGCCGAGAGTGTTCTAATTCATTACTGAATGAACGATGGTGTGATCCTGTGTATGACTAAAAAACTGCATGTAGCAACAAGGCCTCTGACTAAGAAGTTTTGAGGAACGTGGAATCCCCTATTAATCACTGTTGCTCCCATATCTATCCTGACCCGAAATATTATAGCAGATATTGTGGTCCCAAAATATGACCAAATAGTTAATCTCCCAAACTGCGGACAAAACAATCCGAAAGTATAATAATAGACTAATTTAATATTAGACTAATTTAATGATAGACTAATTTAATAATAGACTAATTTAATATTAGACTAATTTAATAATAGACTAATTTAATGATAGAATAATTTAATAATAGACTAATTTAATGATAGACTAATTTAATGATAGACTAATTTAATAATAGACTAATTTAATGATAGACTAATTTAATGATAGACTAATTTAATAATAGACTAATTTAATAATAGACTAATTTAATATTAGACTAATTTAATAACAGACTAATTTAATGATAGCCTAATTTAATGATAGACTAATTTAATAATAGACTAATTTAATAATAGACTAATTTAATGATAGACTAATTTAATAATAGACTAATTTAATGATAGACTAATTTAATAATAGACTAATTTAATGATAGACTAATTTAATGATAGACTAATTTAATAATAGACTAATTTAATGATAGACTAATTTAATGATAGACTAATTTAATGATAGACTAATTTAATAATAGACTAATTTAATGATAGACCAATTTAATAATAGACTAATTTAATAATAGACTAATTTAATAATAGACTAATTTAATGATAGACTAAATAATAAAAATTTAGCGATACATTTTTGGAGAAGTAAATATTAACAGCGATATATATTTTAGTTGTGGGGTGTTACCCACTTAACTATGGACTCTTCTTACCAGTATATTAACTGAGAGTTAATCACTGTCGTGGCTTCAGTTCAGCTCAGCACAGTCTGTCTGTCTGTCAGTTAGTCAGTCACGAGTAAGCCAAGCTTATATTTACTCTTTTCTCTTGTATCCATTTTTGACTTAATATATGTCGTTAACCTTACCACCGTGTTTCGAGTTATCAGTTCGTGGTCCCATTACCACATCAATTTTGTAATAACAGAAAAAGAAAAAAAGAATATTGCGAGCAATATATCTTTTGAAAAAAAATGTCCCAGAAACACATCTGACTTGCGTATTTACAAAAATACGAAACTATGAAATCTGATCTACAAACTGATTTCTTACAAAGAATACATATTCTATTCATACGAACCTATTGTATAAATCTTGTCGGCATTAAATATGTTGTGATACCGAGCAAGCGAGGGACCGGATGTTTGCTCTCAGAGGTCCAGATAGCAAATGACCAAAACTGGTCTTTCGCATCTGGGCTCCACACAGAAGTTCCGGTGGTAAACTAAAAATAAATAAATATCAAATTCCTTTTACAGACCCTTTTCGCGAGCCGACGTTAATTTTGTTTATCGTCCAATGGAAAACCCAGAATTAAATCCGGGTGTGAACTCCCAAATAACTTGTTCGGAGACCCGAAAATGAAATAAAAGGACGACATAACAAAGCAATCGGGAGTTGAGAAAATACAAGCATAATTAGCACGTCCCTTGACAAACGTCAGGCGATCGTATTATGTTGCCTCTCTCTCTCTCTCTCTCTCTCTCTCTCTCTCTTTCTTTCTTCTTCTTCTTCTTCTTCTTCTTCTTCTTCTTCTTCTTCACTGTTCACTGAGCTACCGACCCGAAGGACTGGGCGGAGACTTCAATGACACTCCCAACAAACAACCGCTCGCATATACATACGCACAAACTCTTTTCGGAAATTGCTGCCATGAACATTTTTAACGACTTTTGTACCAACCAAAAGACATCATTTTATTTATTAAAAAAACCTTAATTGATATATATATATATATATATATATATATATATATATATATATATATATATCAAGGTCTTTATATATATATATATATTTATATATATATATATATATATGTTGTTTCTACACAATTTGATTTTCTTGTTTGATATCTCCCTTATAGTGGGCTATCTACTAACAAGGCCAAATTCAGTTAATCTGTTTCAACACACCAATTCACTTCACTATAACGGATAACCCACTATAAATACACCATTGTGTTGATATACCGCAAAAAAAAACTTAAATGATGTGTTCGGCACCCACATGGTGCTAATACTAAGACAATGTCCCACAAAGCGAGTGTTTAGTAAAGAGGCAAGTATACATTATCTAAAACGTTTGGACTGTTGCCCTCATCTTTATTGCCATATTGACGACGTTTCGGCCAGTGTAAGCTCCGGCCTTTTTCGGGAGCTAGAAATTTCGAACGGAACCTTTTATTTCGATCACTGGAGTATATCATTCTCATTCCCATGTGCGATGCCACTTCCGGTAGCCAAGTAGTTATCTTATTTTAACTGAAGGTGAATATGGCAATGAAGATTAGGGCAACAGTCTGAACAGCGTAAATAGTGTAAATAATTACAATACCTCATCTCAGAAATATAAACAGATATTGAAGGTGAATATGGCAACAAAGACCAAGACAACAGTCCGAACAATGTATATTTTGTAAATAGTTAAAATACCACATCTCGGAAATATAGACAGATATTGAAGGTGAATATGGCAACAAAGACCAAGACAACAGTCCGAACAATGTATATTTTGTAAATAGTTAAAATACCACATCTCGGAAATATAGACAGATATTGAAGGTGAATATGGCAACAAAGACCAAGACAACAGTCCGAACAATGTATATTTTGTAAATAGTTAAAATACCTCATCTCGGAAATATAGACAGATATTGAAGGTGAATATGACAACAAAGACCAAGACAACAGTCCGAACAATGTACATTTTGTAAATAGTTAAAATACCTCATCTCGGAAATATAGACAGATTTTGAAGGTGAATACGGAAATAAAGTTGAGGACATGGAAATAAAGTAAATACTATCTCATCTCAGAAGTATAGACAAATACTGAGACAAGTGTAATTATAAACAAAATTGCTGAAATAACGTTTATTTAATATTGTGTCTATTATAGTTTTTACGTTCTTTTTTTTTTTCTTTTGACAGCATTTTTAATTGGGGGAGCAGCAGCGGCTTTTAGTTTCGTTCTCATCGTCACAGCCATTGCAGTTATTCTTTACTGTCACTGGTAAGTAAAATATGAAATCGAGGCTACTATTTTTTTTTTCTTTTCGTGACTATCTAGGTGTTGCATTAAATCCTGTAGATATGGAGACATATATACCTATATGTGTGTAATTAAATGGCAAAAACACCAAGGTTAAATTTAATGTCGAGTCTACGCTCAGAGTCGCTTGATTAGAACTGTAACTGGAGTTTGTTGTATTTTGACCCCTGTTTAAAAATACAAAATCTCATCTCTAAAACTATTATTAACCCGAAGAAAAAATTTTGAAAGACGGAACATTTAGTCATTCAGTTAACTATTAAACTTCTAATATACAGGGGTAAAGTTCTAAAAAACTTTCTTTCTGGGGCAAGATAAGAGGACGCTCATTGACATAATAAATTGGCCTATTATATTTTTATATTCTTAACACAGTCAGTTTATTGCCATTCGTGAAACACGCTTGGGGGATCATGTCTCGAAAGAGACATGACTGACTAGGCAGAAGATTATCCCGCAGTAGGTTGCCATTACTTTCTGCGGTAGACTGGTTGTCGACCAAGGCTATAGAACCCAATCTGTCCTGTTACTTGACTCATAGCTAGAAGTATAAGAGCTGTATTATATTATTAGGTAGTAATTACAGGGGGATCAGTTTATTACTTCATAACAATAGAAAACCGATCCCCCACTTTATGACCAGTAGAAGCCTTAATCATGATTCCAATTATTATATTCAGTCAGTCAGTTAAGTGACATACGTGAAACACGCTTGAGCGATCATGTCTCGAAAGAGACATGACTGGGCAGAAGATTATCCCGCAGTAGGTTGCCATTGCTTTCTGCGGTAGACTGGATGCCGACCAAGGCTATAGAACCCAATCTGTCCTGCTATTTAACCCATAACTGGAAGGAATAGGCGGATTAATAACTTTCCCAAGGGTATTTGCGCGTAAGTGAATGCAAGGAATTCGAACTCGGCTCTCCGATTTCTCGTTACGAGTCGATATCCACTGCACCACAACGCACATCCATAACTACGTGTCTGAATTGCTGAAGAGACATCATTATTTACACTATTTACATTTGGACTATTGTCTTCATCCTTTTGTAGTTATTAAAACATTTTGGCTGTTGTGGTCTCGGTCTCCTTTCTGAAGTGCATATTGATTCGATCAAGCAACAAGGAATTCAGAAATTAACCCTTTATTTAATACATCTTCGTCGACATTTTTTGTTCTTCTGTCCAAGAATCTGAATTGGTCTGGAAATAATAAAAACAGGACAGGTAATAACTGAGCAGTAGGGGGAGTGGGACGAGACCACTGTAAATTAAATAAAATGTTCAGTGCCGAATTCCCTAACAGTTACCCGGATCGATATACACCTGATGAAGACCGGAGGTCACAGCGACAGAAACATTGTGTTAACAACAATAAAGATGAGCAATAACAAAAATAATTACAAAAAAAAAAAGGATATATTGGACATAATGTCAGACAAATATTTGTTTCTGCGCCACATCACTTTATTTGTAAATCTAAATCTAAATTTATTTATAAATGGAACTCTGTGTGTGTGTGTGTGTGTGTGTGTGTGTGTGTGTGTGTGTGTGTCGGTTACCTATAGACTCCGAAACGGCTGAACCGATTTTCTTGAAAATTTACACAGTTGTACTATAAGCGTCTGCGAGTGTTCTTAGCTAGGTTTTGTGTCGAGGTACCCCCCGATAAATATCGATAATCGAAAAAATCGGGTAATAGAAGGAGTTGTCCAATTTTAATCAAATTTGATACACTCATAGACAAAAACATAAGAAACGATATTCAGAAGTTTCAAGGTTGCAGTTCTTACAATAGTGCAGAAAATAGATAATATATATATATAAAAGGCAAGATGTTTGTGTGTGTGTCTGTTTATCTGCCTGTATGTCTGTATTTTTTTCAGCCCTTTTATTTTAGTTTTTGCTTCGGGTTTGGCTCTAAGTAGGTATAATTGTAGTTCTTAGTCTCAGCCATGATACCATTTACTCAGAGGACTTACTTCGCCTTCAAAATTCAGTTTACGACGAAAAAACTTATTTGATATCGAAACCAGAAAATCAAAATTTAAATTACATTCATTCATTTTTCTTTCAGTCTACGGTTTCGTTTTAACTGGAAACAACTATTGCTTTTTAGTCTTTCGTGCCAACGTCCAAAGAGTCTGAGCTCCAGGACCATGGATTAGTTTTAAAGCTTTCATTACATCCGAGCAAGTCCGGGCTATACTGCTAGTTAAGATATAAAACTGCTGATATATATATATATATGTTCATAAATACATTTTTGCTGCGTAAAGGAGCTCTTCGGTGATGTACTGCCTTCATTGCCGATTTCGGGTTTTTAAACATCATATCGGCTCCGGCAGTAACCATGACGTTTGGTCCAGTAGTAACAAGCTGGCTTCTTCCTTTTATGCTACTCGTCTGGATTTTTTTCTTTTCTTTTTTTTCAGCAGAATTCATACTTTTCATTGTTAACTCTAACCAACAGGATGAGTTTTTTCCCCCTATTTAGTAACAAATCCAATTTGCGCGTATTTATTTGGGTCTTTAATAGCGGCTACTCTTTCTCAGAAAAACGCTCGTTGAAAACACATGTATACTTAGTCAAGAAAATAATAAACGGAAAATCAAAATCCTGGAAGCTATCTACATTAAACAACTTAAACCTGGTTTGAATACGATAAATTTTGATATCTCAATTAACATACTCAAATGCCTTTAATTGGATCAATAACCACACCACCACCATTTTGTCACTGTCTGCGGCCATCCGCCACGGTAAAAATGGACTTGTCTCTTTGATTTAATTCTCTTTATTTAATTCCACTTTGTTAATAGCTTAAATGTTCTATGTTCACTATATGTTAATGTTTATTCTTTGATAATGGCTTCTGTAAGCCGAAAGCTTAGACCTGATAAAAAAATCAACAATTACTGTGATTTCTTGTCGTCTTTCAACGATAGCACCATCAAGCTTATGAGACGATACGAATGGATCCTACACAAAATAAATAGACAAAACTTGTCTAGATTATTCAACGAAACCTGTATAAATGAAAAATGCTGCCAAAATACACACAATATATATATATATATATATATATATATATATATATATATATATATATATCGCTACCCAGGTTTCTACCATGAGTGATGTCTTCAGACGATTTTTAATAATGTTATTAAAAATCGCCTGAAGACATCACTCATGGTAGAAATCTGGGTAGCTAAATAACTCGTTTAAAAATAGAAAATATTCAAAAGTTCTACGATATAATTGTATAGAACACTTTTTAATACAAATGTGTACTGGTCTAACCCTATTATGACCAAAAACTAAGTATTAAACAATCCAGATATCTATCTATCTATCTATCTATCTATATATATATATATATATATATATATATATATATATATGTATATATAGATTGTTCAGTATATGTTCAGAAAATTATCTGCTGCCTCGATACAGTATTATATATATATATATATATATATATATATATATATATATATACTGTATCGAGGCAGCAGATAAGTTTCTGAATATATACTGTTAAATAAAAAAGACAATGAATGTCTATTATGTTTAATCATGAGTCGTTCTAAACAGTATTTTGGCTTTAATTTCAGGTGAAAACAAATACACAAATATATATAAGTATATATGTATATAATCGTTTCATCCGAAGCAAGGCCACTAGTATGCAAGAGGTTAGATGAGAGGAGAGTAAAGAACAGAAGATTAAGTCACAAGCGGGTGTCGGAAAATACGTAAAAGAACAGTGGAAACACTGGTGTGAAGAGGGCCGCGTGAGATTATAGCAAAAAGGGAGACGAATAAGATACGGGGGGGGGGGTCAGAGAAAGCATGAGAGTCAAAGAGAAAAAATGGCAAATGACGTTGCATTTAAACTCTTGGAGATTTTAGCTATCAGGAAATCAAGTATACTGAAGAGGATTTCACAGGTGGGAAGTGCGAGAAAAGAAGCTGTTAGAGTAGAAATTGCGGTTGTGTTTTATTGTTTTCACTTCAAAGGGTGGGACCAAGTTGCCAGTTTAGTAGCTCGAGTAAATTTGTACAGAGGGGGCACCAGGAAGCTAAGCATGTCAGAGCAAAAGCCGTGAAAATATTTGTAGAAGAGACAAAGAAAAACCATATCTAGTCGGTGAGAAAACGTCTGGAGTCGAGCTGCCAGTTCGGGATCGATTACATTGTAGATTCTCCTCTGATTTTGTCAAGAAGCCCAAGATGACTAGCAAGGGCACCCGACCAGATGTGACAGCAGTATTCAATGCACGGGCGGATGGTAGATTTGTTTATGTGTGAGATGGATTCAGACGAGAAAAACTTCCTGGTCTGACACAGTGACCCGACTTTCCTAGCAGTAGATTTAGCTATTGATTTAATGTAGTCGTTCTAATGAGGTTGGCTGTGAGAGTTAGGCCGAGGTGTATTGATTTCTGGGAGACTAGCTTAATCCATGCTGGGGGAAAGGCAGGAGCGATTGTCTGTGGTGATTAAAGGATAGAAGCTTCGTTTGGGAATTATTAAAATTTACGAGCCATTTCTTACCCCACAGATTAGTGATCCTTTTCAAGATCAGCATTGAGGTTTGCTTTGTCAGTCTCGGCAGATTCCTTATAGAAGGAGTAAATGGTGGTATCGCCAGCGTAGATAAATACTTGGGTTTGGATTACACCAAGGAGATCGTTGATGAAAATCAGAAAATATAGTAAGACCTAGGGTAGAGCCCTGAGGGACATCGGCGTTCGTATGACAGGATTTGAAAGCGTGCCCATTCAATACGACATTTATTACGTGATTTGATATGAATGATTGGATTAAATCAAACAAGCGCCCAGTTATACTCTAGCCCTGAAGCTTGCGCAGAAGGCCAGCGTGCCAGACTCTGTCAAATACTTTGGCGATATCAAAGGCAACAGCTCGAGCTTCGACGTTCTGATCGAGAGCCTGGTATATCTACTCAAAGCATATCAACGGTAGACCTGGCGAAGCGGAAGCCATGCTGTTTGTCGGAGAATAGGCTGTGGGCTGTGAGATGTTGAACCACTTCAGCATTGATAATAGCTTTGAACACTTTGCCAAAAAATCGGAGGAGGCTGATAGGGCGATTATTAAAGGATTCTCCAGAGTTCTTAAAAACAGGAACCACAGAAGAGTACTTTCAGTAGACAGGAAAGCAAGAAGCAGAAGCAGTAACTATAGAGTTTTGAGAGAGCAGAATAAAGTTCAGGCGCATGTTTTTTCATGTCGATGACTGAGGTTCTGTCACTTCCGCTCGCCTTGAGTATACTACAATCTGATACCCACAAAACAAGTTATTACCAATATTTTTAATATAGGTAAAAGATATGCTAAAACATACACGATATAGCACATATGTAAGTATAGACTGCTACATATATCGGTTATCAAATTTTATGTAACAATTCTTTATTTTTATGTATTTTTTATCTTCAATATTGAAATGAACTCTTTGAACATTATTTTTTATCGATACTCGTATTTAATTAGATATTCTGTTTTTAATTAAACAGTATTATATATTTATATCTACCGGCCTGATTATTTACGATAAATTTTTATTACGAAAATGTGTGCCATTCGGCAGGATTCGAACTTGTGACCCCTATCCACATAGGGGAAGCTACCATGTGATCTGGTACATCTTAGACCTCATGACCATCAGTCTAAACGAGGTTTTAATCAAGCCTATATAACACAATTTTCGATTCATCGTAACAACCATATCTGCTCTGAAATGTATCGTAATGTCAACAAATGTAAACATGTTACGGAAATTAACGAATTTTAACGAAACTTGGTTATAAACAACTGACAACTTGAAATGAATTGTGTGAACATTATTTTTTTTTTACATTTGTTGACATTACGATAACATGACATGACTAATGGTCATACGTGGTCGAGAGGTCTAAGACGTTGCCAGATCAAATGGTAGCTTCCCCTATGTAAGTAGGGATCGTAGGCTCGAATCCTGCCAAATGGCATACATTTTCGTAATAAAAATTTATCGTAAATAATCAAACCGGTAGATATAAAATATAATACTGTTTAATTAAAAAAACAGAATATCTACTTAAATACGAGTATCGATAAAAAATAATGTTCAAACAATTCATTTCAAATTGTCGGTTGTTTATAAACAAGTTTCGTTAAAATTCGTTAATTTCCGTGACGTTTTCAATATTGCATTGATTTAAATTGTTATATCTTTTATTTTATTTTATATATATTTTTTTAATAATCATATCGCCCCAAGCAAGGTAGTTTACTGCCACTGGTGCGCAGGGGATTAAATAGGAGGAAAGTTATGAGAAAGAGTGACAGGTTACAGGGCGTGTCAGGAAGTAGGTAAGGGAGGGGTAAAGGTACTGAGAGTAAAGTGGAAGGAGAAAGGAGCATGAAAGAGAGGATGCAAGTCAGTGAGATAGGAGATGACTATTGGCTTTACATTTAAATTCTTGGAGATTGTAGCTGTCGGGGAAACGGACATCTTTTATTCATATATCTGAGCTATGAATAAAATCTATAAATCTGGAAAGTGATAATTGGCGGACCTGAAGGAGATTCGAACCACCACCTTTAAATTTGTTGTTTTTCATTTTTTTTTACTTTTTTGAGAGCAGTCTTATCGATTATTACATAAAGTTTCCGATTATCAAAAAAAAAAAAAATTGGGAAAAATTTCAATATTTTAACAATTTTAGGGGAGCTCAGTTTCTCATACAACGTTAGAGTAAATCGATCCTTCAGTTTGGAAGCACTCGCGTAGGGGGTCGCTTTGTTTTGTTTTGTTTTTGTTTTTTGTGGGGGACGAGTTGTTGCTCTTGTTTTTGTCTTTTTCAAGTTTTATTTGGTTTTTACGATGGCATCTTCCTCGGAAACTCCAAGAATGGCTTTATTCAAAAATTTCGCAAAGGATTCAGTTGTTGAATATACGCAAGCAAAAAAGTTAATTGCACATGATTGATTTACTATATAAGGTTGTATGAAAAACTCCCCCACTCGGCTAAAATTGTTTAAATGTTGAAATTTTTACAATTTTTTTTTTTTTTTTTGTCAATAGGAAAGTTTATGGTTTAATCGATAAGATTGCACTGAAAAAAGTAAAAAAAATGATAATCAATAAATTTAAAGGTGGTGGTAGTTTTCTTCAGGTCCTCCTGAAACTTCTACTGATTTATATTGAAAATTTCCGATTTTTCTTCTGAAATCAAGAAAGTGCGAACTTTACACATAATGGCGACAACTGAAAAAAACAGCGTCTCTTTAAAGTGACGTCAGATGGATATGAGTTAATAAGATTTTCAATTAATGCAGATAATGATACTAGCATGGATTAAGAATAGTAGAATATTGACAGAACAACATTAAATGATAGTGCTTGTCTTCTGGGTGAACCTTTTCACAAACGTGTAGGAAAAAAAATGAGTTAGAGTTATGTATTGAAAGCAAAAAAAACAAAGAAATTGAGAAAGAAAAAAAAATCTCCTTACGATATGAATGAAGCAAAGACTGATTATCCAAAGTGAGTTAGCCGAGACAATCTTGTCGATGTACCGAAAGAGAAGATTGTGTTAAGATCTAACAAAAAGGATGAGATTATCGACGGTAACTCCTGAGATTCGAGCCAATGCGAAAACATGTGACGTGGTTTTTAGTCTCACCGTGTCTGGTGAAGACAAGCTGGGTGATGGAGTAAGTAACAACAAAATACTTGCTGAATCTGAGGAAGAACAAATGTAAAAACAAAAAAAAAACAGTTACTGCTGGCATAAGAAAAAACAAGATAATGTATAACATGTACGTTTGTAGAGGCCTCGATGATGCTTGGTAAATTGGCCTTGTGCCAAACACAACCGAAGTCTGTACAATTTAAATATCAGAAGATTGAAGGTTAGATGTCGAAATGTGGAAGGATAAAATATTCTGTCTGTACATTAAAGTAAAGATTTATTAACAGAATGACAAAATTGTAAGAAGAAAAATACAAGTGAAATTTTGTTAACTGAACACTACACACACATACATGCTTTAACACACACACACATACACACACACACACACACAATTAAAAACAGCAGCAGCAGCCAGAAAGGACCATTTGTTGAAAGGCACGGACTCAAACACAAGCCCAATAACATTCTGAAGATGAGATTTTAATCTCAAAATATTAATGTATAATAAATAGGTGATACCCAACAATTTATTTACCTTCCTTTATTTTACTAAATGCATTGTGACAGCCTTCAAAACCTAACCATATTTATAAAAATAAAAATAGGTTGAAACTTTGACCATTAGGGAAAGAAAAAAAAGTAAGTATGTATTCCCTAGAAACTACTGGCCAAATTCCAAAGTAAAAAAAAAAATAATTACAAAAATACTTTGGAGATCACAAACACAAAATGAAGTAAAATGAAATACAAGTACACACACACACACACACACACACACACACACACTAGTCATAAAAAGCCCTCTTCCACTTTGGCAAAAGTCAAACTTAAGGTCAGTCAAAGCATACTTAGATAAAACACACATCAAAGCAGGATGATACCATCAGACCATAAAGATCCCAACTATCAATCACACATATACGCACCATAAACACACACATGCTCTAGCACACTTACACACACACTACAATTAACGACAGCAGCAGCAGCAGCAGCCAGGAAGGACCATTTGTTGAAAGGCACGGACTCAAACACAAGCCCAATAACATTCTGAAGATGAGATTTTAATCTCAAAATATTAATGTATAATAAATAGGTGATACCCAACAATTTATTTACCTTCCTTTATTTTACTAACCGCATTGTGACAGCCTTCAGAACCTAACCATATTCCTAATATACACAATGCTTCAAGCAAATTACAAAACTTTCTTATCGCTATAATATTTGTTTGAGAAGAGACATGTTCATTAAGAAAATGCATGCAGCTTTGTAGTTAAAATATCCACATGAATTAGGAGTTCATGGCCGATAGTAGTAACGAGCTAAATAACAGAGGGTAAAGTCTCATGTTCCTTCCCCGTTTTGGTAGGTTGGCGACAGAGTGAGAAAGAAGGTAAAAGAAATAAAGAAATCTTTCTTAGAGTGTCCTCATGTTGTTGTTATTGTTGTTGTTTTCTTTGGCGGTGTGGAGTGAAAACAAAGAAATAGAATGAATATGTGACGCGCCCTTACGTCCGGGTCGGCTTCTTGAAATTTCTCTTGTTATATTGCCACAAAGTCCGTCAGCTTTGATCGGTCAGCGAACGTAGTTTAAATAGTGAAGTTTTTTTTATGTTGCCGGCTCCAGCAGGTACTTTCTTCTTTAGGTGTGAAAAAAGTTTGACTGATGTCATATACAAATTTTCGATTTTCTATCCAATGATGATCCAGAATTTTGCTTTTCACATTGACTAGTGAAATTTGCTTTGGTCCGGGTTTTTCCAAAAATGTTTTTAGTCGTTTGAATCCGATTTTGCGAGTGTGCAATTTTGCTCTGTGTGTTTGTTATGGTGAAACACACCTATTCCTCAGATAATGAACTCTCCCTCCGTTATGGTGAAACACACCTATTCCTCAGATACTCAGATAATGGACTCTCCTTCCTATATTAATAAGAGTTAACAGGAAGTTAACGAAAGAAATTCTTGGGAAGTTCATGGGAGTTCTTTAGAGTTCTATTAGAGTTCAGTAGAACTACTAGGCAGGTGATATTAGTCGGTAGTTAGCCGAATACTAAGGAGTCAGCTTTCAGTGGAAGATTACCAAGTTCCTATCATTTTGGGTACGTTAAGTCGATTACAACCGACATAGCGCAATTATAACCTTCAGTGCGAAAACTACTCCACAACAGTGTTTTAGTTAACCGTTGGATGATATAGGAGTTGTATCCTACACGTTTACCAGGCTTTGTTCAGTCAAAAATTGATTATATGTCCTGTTTATATCAACGGAGAAAACGCAAACATAGTGAAGAAGTATAAAAGGCTCATCTTAATATGACTGAAAAAAACTAACCTGAAAGTGAAAAAGTATCACTCAAGTATTATTGGTTAGTACAGTAATGGTAGATGAGCGTGTGTACAGTAGATATCAGTTCGGAATGAAAATTCGGAATTCCGCGTTCGAATTCTAGTTGATATCGTTGCATTCACAGTATTTACATTATTCGGACTATTGTCCTTAACTTTGTAAAACGTTTCGGCCGTTGTACGTTCCGGCCTTCTTCAGGTGCTAAGAATTTTGAACAGAGTCCTTTGTCCATATTTCTCAGATGAGGTAGTATTTACAATATTTACATCATTCGGACTATTGTCCTCATCTTTAGTTGCAATTTGTACTACGTTTCGGCCGTTGTACACAGCGGCCTTCTTCAAGTGCTTCCTCGATTGGAAGTCATGAGTTATCTCCCTCTAACCCTCGTTGCATTCACTTACAATAAACCTTTATATATCCATATTTTGATGTCCAATTCTCTTATTTAACAGGCGATGGCAAAGATTCCCAACTGCACTTGTAGTTTTGTTAATTCGACTTGTTATTCCGTCATCAAGAGATGTATTTGCATTCATCTTACTTCATAAAGTGAGTTCATAAACATCGTACAAATGGCAACAAAGATGAGGACAATAGTCCGAATAATGTAAATACTGTAAATACTACCTCATCTCAGAAATATAAACAAATAGAATGATCTATTATTAAATATCGTACAAATGGCAACAAAGATGAGGACAATAGTCCGAATAATGTAAATACTGTAAATACTACCTCATCTCAGAAATATAGACAAATAGAATGATCTATTATTAAACGTCGTACAAATGGCAACAAAGATGAGGACAATAGTCCGAATAATGTAAATACTGTAAATACTACCTCAACTCAAAAATATAGACAAATTGAATGATCTATTATTAAACGTCGTACAAATGGCAACAAAGATGAGGACAATAGTCCGAATAATGTAAATACTGTAAATACTACCTCATCTCAGAAATATAGACAAATAGAATGATCTATTATTAAACGTCGTACAAATGGCAACAAAGATGAGGACAATAGTCCGAATAATGTAAATACTGTAAATACTACCTCAACTCAAAAATATAGACAAATAGAATGATCTATTATTAAACGTCGTACAAATGGCAACAAAGATGAGGACAATAGTCCGAATAATGTAAATACTGTAAATACTACCGCATCTCAGAAATATAGACAAAAAACAATTTATTAAATACCAACCAATGAACGTCTCAAAATGCAAGTCAGTCAGTTAAGTGCCATACGCTTTTGCAATCGTATCACGAAAGAGACATGACTGACTGAGCAGAAGAGTTTCCCGCAGGAGGTTGCCATTACTTTCTGAGGTAGATTGGTTGCTAACCAATGCCATATAACCTAAGTTGTCTTATTATTTGACCCATATCTGGAAGGATTAATATGATACTTTTCCCAAGCGTTTTTGCCCGTAAGTGAGTGCAACGGATTTGACTTGAATTCGAACTCCGCTCCTCCATTCCGGCCCGATATCCACTGCGCCACAACGCACAAATAAAAATTTAGCGCATTAATTAAACAGTTTATTGGTTGCAATTTTCCTTGTTGATTCTTCATCTCAGCATTATTGGATTTAAAGATATTGTTTAAAAACTTTGATTCATCGATATCTCACTATTAAAACTTTCGTCGTCATTTTTGACGGCACTTGTTCCATTATAACGTGCCGCATTTTCTTCACTGCGTGTTGAATGTATAAAATAACATATGTTTTATGACTATAAGCCATTCATCTTGGCGGGTTCAAGAACCTTTCTACAACCCCTCGTACGGGAATGCACGAACCAATGTTGATTCTGCTAAGGTAATTTCGAAAATCCATATCTCTCTGCCTTGTATAAATCTATGATAAGTACAAGGGAATTTCTCCATATTCTTAGTGACGCCGAACACGTCTTAGGAGAAATGAGATCTTTCAATCAAATAAGAAGGAACATTTTTTTTTGTCACGTTAGTCCTGATTCGATTGGTTTTTGCAGCCACCAATCCACGATGTCTTAATCCCGGAAGTGACAATCATTTATTTACCTGACTTTTTTCATTCCGATATTGCCCTATCATCCAATTTTCGTCTTTTTTATTTCACATACATACAATCTTTATAACAATCTCCTATCAACTTTTTCATAATTATTACAATATATATATACTAGCAGTATAGCCCGGCGTTGCTCGGGTGTAATGAAAGCTTTAAAACTAATCCATGGTCCTGATGCTCAGACTCAGCCTAAAGAATATTTGAAATAATAAAATAATTGCGACAATTTACCAATCGCACATAGTATATATATATATATATATATATATATATATATATATATATATATATATATATATATATACACTAGTAGTATAGCCCGGCGTTGCTCGGGTGTAATGAAAGCTTTAAAACTAATCCATGGTCCTGATGCTCAGACTCAGCCTAAAAAATATTTGAAATAATAAAATAATTGCGACAATTTACCAATCGCACATAGTATATATATATATATATATATATATATATATATACACTAGTAGTATAGCCCGGCGTTGCTCGGGTGTAATGAAAGCTTTAAAACTAATCCATGGTCCTGGAGCTCAGACTCTTTGGACGTTGGCACGAAAGACTAAAAAGCAATAGTTGCTTCCAGTTAAAGTGAAACTGTAGACTGAAAGAAAAATTAATGTATGTAAGTCAAATTTTGATTTCCTGGTATCGATATCAAATGAGTTTTTTTTGTTGTAAACTGAATTTTGAAGGCTAAATAAGTCCTCTGAGTAAATGGTGTCATGGCTGAGACTAAGAACTACAATTATACCTACTTAGAGCCAAACCCGAAGCAAAAACTAAAATAAAAGGGCTGAAAAAATAGACATACAGGCAGATAAACAGACACACACACACAAACATCCTGCCTTTTATATATATATATATATATATATATATATATATATATATATATATATATTTTTTTTTTTTTTTTTTTTTTTTTTTTTTTTTTTTTTCTGCAATATTGTAAAAACTGCAACCTTGAAACTTCTGAATATCGTTTCTTCATCGACCTTAATTCGTCACCTCTTCGTCACCAGGGCCCGTAGTACAGTTGGTATAACATCAGCTTAATAACCAAAACTGCTTGGGTTCGATTCCTGGTAGTGGATGCGCACTGCTGATGAGTCCCAAATATAGGACGAAACGGCCGTCCAGTGCTTTCTGCATTCTGTTGAGGTCGAATAAAAAGCTCGATGAATTACTTAATAATTGTTCAAATCCTCCTACTACTTCTGTTATATATATATATATATATATATATATATATATATATATATATATATATATAATGTTTATTGCATACAAGGGACGTCACATTGAAAGACAATATGTAAATATGCCACTAGTAAGTGGTATACACAGTGAATTAAAAATGAGATAGTTGTTAATGATCACCGAACTTGGAGAAAAATTAATTTGGAGTATTGGAATTGGAGTAGATAGATCTATCTATCGCCCGGTTCACACTCCACCCACGTCTATTGAACAGGTTAAGAGGCTCATCCCTTGTTCCTTGTTTAGGATGTGGATTCCGGCTTTCTCTTTTCCAATCTTTTCACTCTTTTCGTTTTTTTTTTTTTGTTTTTTGTTTTTTTGTTTTTTTTTCACTTGGAGTAGATAGACTAAACTATCGCCCGGTTCATACTCCACCCACGTCTTCTATTGAACAGGTGAGGAGACTCATCCCTTGTTCCCTGTTTAAGATGTGGTTTCCGGCTTTCTCTTTTCCAATATTTTCACTACTACGTAGCCCCCTGCACATCAGTGGCGTTACCGCCTTGCTCGGGGTGATACTATTAAAAAAAAATTTTTTTTTAAAGACTTCATCATCTATGGTAATAGGTCATTTGTTTCTCGAATATTCTCAGTATTTTCTTATACTGAATTATGTATCGTAATTTTGAATTTGTTAATTGTATTATTCTTGTTTGTGAATGTTTTGAAAGGTGACAGTTTACCTACGGGAGTCTGTGGTGACTGTGCAAAGATTATAAGACTTTTTTTTTTTGTTCCCTAATGGGTGATAATATCTTATATCGGGTAAATAATATCGCATTTTGGCCACCAATATAATAGGAGGGAGCTATGGAAAAAAGAATTATTCTTCCATTTGATTTTCCCCTATTATGGGCATTATCATATCTGTGATATAATAACAGTCTACTTCACGGACGGAATGAATTGGCTAAAAGTAAAAGGAATGTCAAACATGTTTTGTTCTCAGAGAGACTATTATATCATTACGATATACAGTACTGTGCAAAAGTATTAAAACAAGAACTATTTTATCTTTTATGAGGCATATTGACAGAAAATAAACAATTTAATTAAAGTAATCTAATTTGATTTACTCAACAAATGCTTTAACAAGAAAAATACTTGTTACAAAATGAATTTAAAATTTACTATAATAGCCTTTTCCTTTGATCACAGCCTTCATTCTGTTAGGCATTGACATTACAAGCTTCTTCAATGTATCTAATGGTATCTCCTGCCAAGCAGCTTCTATTTGTTCCCGAAGTGTGTCTTGCAAAGTAACATTAGATTTATCAATTTTTATCCAAAATATCCCATAGATGTTCAATAGAGTAGATTCAAAATAACTTGTTTAATAGAAAATAGGAAAATGAAATATTTATTTTTAATACATTTCTTTTACTCTTAGTTTTAAATAATCAATATCTATTAGAAATTTACTTGGCTTTTCACCCTGTATTTGAATTTCAGTAAGGTTTTTAGGAAAATCACTCCTGTCCCAACGCTTTGCACACTGCCGGTAATGTGAAAAAGTGTTATGACAGTGTTGAAACTTTATTTTGATGCCTCATAAAAGATAAAATAGTCCTTGTCCTAATACTTTTGCACAGTACTCTACATAA
This sequence comes from Ascarosepion bandense, assembly GCA_037127315.1. NCBI lineage: Eukaryota > Metazoa > Mollusca > Cephalopoda > Sepiida > Sepiidae > Ascarosepion > Ascarosepion bandense. The sequence continues at coordinate 448,651 of JBBBDQ010030230.1, read as the reverse complement.
AATTATACATACAAATATGCACATGTCTCACATGGAGAATAATATATTGCGTATGTCTACATGGCAAAGCAGAGTCTATGGAGAAACAAAATAGAATGGTCTTACATATAATATGAAAATTCTTTTATTTCTGTAGAAGCCATGTTTAGGATTCCAGATTCAAACATGCCGGATTTTTCTACTATGGCCCAGGCGAGGACATATTCCACGAGGAGTAAACAGCAAGTCTTGGATTTCCCTAAATTGAGGATAGAGAGCAGGAGTTTCTTTCTATATATGAGGAAACTGTAGTATTTGCTTGAGGAGGTAGATTTAGCCTTCGCCCAGGCCACCTGGTCCAAGCCACTTGGTCCAAGGCACTTGGCCCAAGCAGTTGGCCAAAACCACTTGGCCCAAGCCACTTGAAGGCCAACAAATTGAATGACTAGCCATTCATGCTAATGTATGAAGTGAACTCACTAGTTTTTTCCCTATAATGCCTTTGTTGGTAATCTCTTTTTAAACAAATTTTGTTACCAAAGACCAAGTCTTTTCTTAGTTTTGATACATTTATAAATATTGAACGAGGGTCATTCAATAAATAAGATGAATTTTTCTAATACAGATAAAAGCTTACTTTCTTTTTCTTTTTCAACGTAATCTCCCAGCAGTGTCACACACTTTTCTTTTCTGTGCACAAGCTTCCTTATTCCCTCAGCAAAAAAAAAATCTTTGGACTGATGTCTCAGCCAATCGCTCACAGTACTTTTCACTTCATCCTCACTTCCAAACTTCTTTAAACAATTTAACCCACTTGTAGAAACCTTTTTTGGCTGAAACATGTGGCACCATACACAGTTGAGATTCTTTCATGAATTTAAACTGGTTTGCACCCTTCAGCAACCAAAAACTGACTTCTGTTCAATCCTGGAGCATGCTTCTTGGTCGGCCATCTTTGTTAATCTCTCATACTCTTAAAGTTTTTTTTTTTCAATCTGCAAAAAAATTAAATCCCTTTGAAAAAAAGTAAAGGAAAAAAATTAAAAAAAAGTAAGTTTCTCTCTGTATTAGAAGTCTTTATACCGAAAACTTCAACTTATGTGTTGAATGACCCTCGTAGAAGTTCTTATACCGAAAAATTCACTTTATTTATTGAATGGACCTCGTAAAAGTCCTTATACCGAAAAATTCACCTTATTTATTGATTGACCCTCGTGGAAGTCCTTATACGGAAAAATTCACCTTATTTATCGATTGACCCTCGTGGAAGTCCTTATACGGAAAAATTCACCTTATTTATTGAATGAGCCTCGTAGATGTCCTTATACCGAAAAAGTCACCTTATTTATTGAATGACCCTCGTACATTGCTCCTTAGAACTGATATTTGAGGTATCTGACAGAAACAAGAGTTTTATCATAATCTTGGAATTATTTCGAAATTTTGTTCTCATCTTGATTGATATAGGTATTATAATAAACATAAGCTTTCGACCAAGTACCCTCTGGTCATCATCAGGTGTTAATTGATTGGCTGATATGGATTATCGTGTTAATTACTGCGAAATATCCTGTGAAATCAATTATTGTTTTTTCATGTTGGATTTGGTTCATCAATACCATATCCATGAATCGAACTCATGACCCCTAGGTTTATACATGTGTTAGTATCATCCAGTAGTCATGATGGTACATTCTCATTCTTTAAGGACACATGGCCAGGTGGATATAGACGTTGGTTAGTTCCTGGGACTTGACCCAAAGAGTTGTGAATTCAATACCAAGCTACAGCAGTGGTGAACAAGTAACTTACAGGGTTAGAGGGAGATAACTCATGACTACCAGAAAAGGCAAGCAGTTAGAATGATATGTCCCAGTGATTGTAATAAAGGGTTTGGTTCGAAATTCCTAGACCCGAAGAAGGCTGGAGCGTACAACGGCCAGAACGTCGTACAAAAGAGAACAAAGATGAGGACAATAGTCCGAATAATGTAAATGCTGTAATACTCCCTCATCTCAGAAATATAGACAAATAGAATGATCTATTATTAAACGTCGTACAAATGGCAACAAAGATGAAGACAATAGTCCGAATAATGTAAATGCTGTAAATACTACCTCATCTCAGAAATATAGACAAATAGAATGATCTATTATTAAACGTCGTATAAATGGCAACAATGATGAGGATATTAGTCCAAATAATGTAAATACTGTAAATACTACCTCATCTCAGAAATATAAACAAATAGAATGATCTATTAGTAAACGTCGTATAAATGGCAACAATGATGAGGACAATAGTCCGAATAATGTAAATACTGTAAATACTACCTCATCTCAGAAATATAGACAAATAGAATGATCTATTATTAAACGTCGTACAAATGGCAACAAAGATGAGGACAATAGTCCGAATAATATAAATACTGTAAATACTACCTCATCTCAGAAATATAGACAAATAGAATGATCTATTATTAAACGTCGTATAAATGGCAACAATGATGAGGACAATAGTCCGAATAATGTAAATACTGTAAATACTACCTCATCTCAGAAATATAGACAAGGACTAATAAAAACAAACAATTAATAAAATTGTATATAAAACCCTAATACTGCTGAAAAGAAAATGATAAAACAATATGTTTTAAATTTGCTTTCTTTATTGAATAACGCACTAACCCGACTGCACTGTATAACATATTATATCACAATATAGCTAAATATAGCTAAATTTTTCATCAACCTGACGAGGGCGTAGAGCGCCGAAAATTCGTTCACAACTTTACTGACAGCTAAAGGCTCGACGACAATCGACAAATAACCAAATTTCTCAGAATAATTTCTATTTGAAGTAAATGAAGGTCTTATTTGATGACATAATGACTTCGTCATAATGAGTTTGTGCCTTGCTTCTTGTAAAAATACAATTTGTGAAGCGTCAATTGTTAATTTAACTACTCTTTTCACACCTTATGAATGTGCAGGTACACTTCAACATAGTTCCATTTATTAGAACTTATGATTACTTCAAAAGTCTTCTGCAAACACATATTCACAAGCTCTATTTTATGAGGGGTTAATCAAATTTGATCAGCGTGTCGCTTCAGAGTTGTTGAATGTTCATTGTTTTTTACTCTTTTTCTGGGACTCGCTACTTCTGAAACAAAAAATATATTTATATATATATATTGGAAAATATATATATATTGGAAAATTTACTACTACTTCGTTTTATTTTTGTGATGTAATTTGAATGAAATTTTCAAATTGGTCTTGTGTAATATATTACCTTGAACGGCGGACGTAATTGGCAGGTACATCCAGCCGTAGGCAATGGACTGCCAGATGTGACTGACAGAGATATCCGGCAGTATATCAAGTCAACAAAGCGACAAACCAAAAAAAAAAAAAAATGCGTGGGTGAAGGGCGTAACCATGTGGGTCGAGTAAGAGATTTCAGTCTAGAATTTTGGCCGAAGAAAAGAGTGATCCCCGCTAGCTTCCGACTACTGACTGCCCCTTCGTGTGTGCAAACTCTCTCGACATATCTCCTGCTCTACACAAGCATAACCATTGAAAAATAAAAGATTATGTTTTTATATATCCGCGTTTTTCGGTATTTTCCAGCGGTAGTATACAACATTTGTAGTCCTGGGCATGACGGTAAACTGCATCCGGCAGCAAGGCCTCTGATTGGGAGGTTGTGAGGAGCATGGAACCACCTCTTAATTGCTGTTGTTCCCAGGTCGACCCAGACCCGAAGTGGTAGCAAGGCCTCTGATTGAGAGGTTGTGAGGAGCATGGAACCACCTCTTAATTGCTGTTGTTTCCAGGTCCACCCTGACCCGGAGTGGCAGCACCTGTTAGGGTCCCAGTTATGGGAAAATAGTTAACCCCCAAACTGGGGTCAAAATACTATGAAAGTATAAAATACACATTTATAGAAATATACATTAAAATAGACTTTTATAGAAAAATATATATTTTGGAAGGAAAAATATTACCAAAAATACATTTTTGAAGAAAAAATTATTACCAAAACACATTTTTAAAGGAAAAACTTCTCAGCAAAACAATTTTGAATACAAAACTAGAAGACATTTTCAGTTTTCTAAAATAAAAATGAATAATCTTTTTTATTAAGAACTGATTAAATCAACCTTCTTACTATAACTGAACATTAAAAATAACTTAAAACCCTATTTTTTGGCATTAAATAATCCACAGAGGTTGACAGGACGTTAAACAAAACTCAAACTCTAACAACACTTGTAAATTGATGTAACTAATTAAGAATGAATAAATGCTGACTTATTAAATGAAGAATTTTATTATAGTCTCATCGTTCTTCTTTAATTCATTTGACGACAACAATGAAAAAAGAAAATTCTAGAAACAATGCGAAAGCATTATGCAGTAATCTTTTTTAAGTTAACTTTCTGTATTTAGGTCGACTGTTGTTTTATTTCCCGGAACAGTTGTTTGAATACTAGCAGTAAAGCCCGGCGTTGCTCGGGTGTAATGAAAGCTTTAAAACTAATCCATGGTCCTGACTCAGCCTAAAGAATATTTGAAATAATAAAATAATTGCGACAATTTACCAATCGCACCTAGTATATATATATACACACTAGCAGTATAGCCCGGCGTTGCTCGGGTGTAATGAAAGCTTTAAAACTAATCCATGGTCCTGGAGCTCAGACTCTTTGGACGTTGGCACGAAAGACTAAAAAGCAATAGTTGTTTCCAGTTACAGCGAAACCGTAGACTGAAAGAAAAATGAATGGATGTAAGTCAAATTTTCATTTCCTGGTATCGATATCAAATAAGATTTTCGTCGTAAACTGAATTTTGAAGGCAAAATAAGTCCTCTGAGTAAATGGTATCATGGCTGAGACAAAGAACTACAATTATACCTACTTAGAGCCAAACCCGAAGTAAAAACTAAAATAAAAGGGCTGAAAAAAATACAAACATACAGGCAGATAAACAGACACACTCACAAACATCTTGCCTTTTATATATATATATATATATATATATATATATATATATATATTATCGATTTTCTGCACTATTGCAATAAATGCAACCTTGAAATTTCTGTATATCGTCTCTTATGCCTTTGTCTATGAGTGTATCAAATTTGATTAAAATCGGAACACTCCTTCTATAACCCGATTTTTTCGATTATCGATTTTCGATATTTATCTTGGGTACCTCGACACAAAACCTAGCTAAGAACACTCGCAGACGCTTATAGTACAACTGTGTAAATTTCCAAGAAAGTCGATTCAGCCGTTTCAGAGTCTATAAGTTCTATTTATACATAAATTTAGATGTGATTCCTTTTAATTTCAAACCAACTATTTCAATTATACATTTGATAAGGCTTTTACTGATCAGTCAGTCAGTTAATTGCCATACTTGGGCGATCTGGTCTCGAAAAAGATATTTTTTTTAATTGTTTCACCCCGGGCAAGGCCTTCCACTGACACTGTTGTGCAGGGGGTTACATAGGGTCGGGGAAGTGATGGGAAAAAGGATGGTTAGATATAGGAAATCTCAGAAGGAGGGTGATAGACGGGTAAGGATACCGAGAATGAGGGTTGGTTAGATGGTGAGAGTGTTTGAGAGAATAGATGCAAGTTAGTGTGTTAGGAGGTGTCTATTGACCTTACATTTAAACTCCTGGATATTGTAGCTGTCGGGGAAGCAGGCATGTGAAAGGGAATTCCACAGACGGGAAGCGCGAGAAAAGAAGCTGTTGGAGTAGAAATTACGGTTACATCTTATCTGTTTCACAGCAAAGGGGTGGGACCTAGTTGCTAATCTAGTATATCGTGTAAATTCGTACCTAGGCGGCACCAATGACCTTAGTTCATCGGATCAGAAGCCGTGAAAGTACTTATAGATGAGGCACAGGGAAGCCACGTCAGGCCGGTGAGAGAGTGGTTGCGGCCGGTCCGCCAAGGCAGAATTGATCACGTTACAGATCCTCCGTTGTATTTTGTCAAGAAGCCCGAGGAGGGTAGCAGGGGCACCCGACCAGATGTGACAGCAGTATTCAATACACAGGCGGATGGTAGCTTTATAGATGTGCAGGATAGATTCAGACTTTAAAAATTTCCGGGCCCTGCACCGACCTTCATAGCAGCGGACTTAGCAATGGATTCGATATAGTCATTCCATTTGAGGTCCGCCGAGAGTGTAAGGCCAAGGAGGCGTAGTGTTTTACTCTCAGGGAGGCAAGCCTGTTCCATGCTAATGGGAGGTAGGTGCGATTGTCTATGGTGGTTAATTGATAGCAGCTTCGTTTTGGAAGCATTGAAATTCACGAGCCACTTCCTACTTCAGTCCACCACGAATTGGAGGTCCTTTTCAAGCTCGGCAGCGATGTTAGCTTTGTCGCCCACACCGGGTTTTTGATCGAGGCGAGAGTAGATTGTGATGTCATCGGCGTACATGCCTACTTGGGATCTAATGGCATCTGGGAGATCATTAATGTAGATCAGAAAGAGCGTGGGACCTAGGATAGAGCCTTGAGGGTCGCCAGCGTTCGTATAGTAGTTTTGGGAGGCATGTCCGTTTAATACTACCTTCAATGTGCGATTATAGAGGAATGAATGGATTAGATCAAACAAATGTCCAGTTAAACCACAGCTCCGCAGTTTGCACAAAAGGCCAGCATACCAGACTCTGTCGAACGCTTTGGAGATATCCAAGGCAACGGTTAGTGCTTCGCCATTCTATGTACTCGGTAATGGTCGTAAGCATATCAGCAGTAGACCTGGTGAAGCGGAAACCGTAATGTTTGTCCGAGAGAAGCCTGTGGGCCGTGAGATGCTGAATCACCTCGGCGTTGATAATGGCTTCGAAAATTTTGCCAAAGATCGGAAGGAGGCTGATAGGGCGGTAATTACCGGGGTCCGAGGGTTCGCCAGTATTCTTAAGTATAGGAACTACAGAGGGGGACTTCCAACAGGCAGGAAAGCAGGAAGCAGATAGGCAGAAGTTATAGAGTTTAGAGAGGACAGAAGAGAGTTCTGGGGCGTATTTCTTCAGGACTATGATTGTGATTCCGTCACCACCGCTCGCTTTGTGAGTGTCAAGTTTTGAGATTATCTTAGAGACCAGTGAGGGTGTAATGTTGACGTTATTCAGTTGAGCCTTAGTTCTAGGAGGGAAGTCGGGAGTAGGTACTCCTGACGAATGACTGACTGGGTAGAAGACTTTCCCACAGTTGGTTGTCATTACTTTCGGCAGGAGACTGGTTGCCAACCAAGACCATAGAATCCAATATATTCTGCTATTTAGCCCATAGCTAGAGGGAGAAGAGATGCATATTATTATATTATTATAATAATAATTAGTAATTAGTAGGGAATCAGTTTATTACTTTATAATAGCAGAAAACTCATTCCCCAATTTATGCCCAGTAAGGCTGTAATTATGTTTCCAACTATTATAATCAGTCAGTCAGTGATACGTGATATACGCTTGATATAAGTAGCAAAGTAATCGTTCTAAGTAACGCAGTTAATCGAAATAAGTGCCCCATCTGTCCTTCATACGATTGCCAACGAGGACATCTTTTTTTACATTGACATAAGTAGGGAAGTAATCGTTCTAAGTAACGCATTTAATCGAAATAAGTGCCCCATCTGTCCTTCATACGATTGCCAACGAGGACATCTTTTTTTACATTGTCATAAGTAGTGAAGTAATCGTTCTAAGTAACGCAGTTAATCGAAATAAGTGCCCCATCTGTCCTTTATACGATTGCCAACGAGGACTTCTATACTGGTACTGTTCAAAATTTAGCAGTATCCGGCTTTCAAAAATGTTCTTCCTTAGAGAATTTGGCAGTCCTCTTTGTAAATATATAATTTGGCCATTTTTTTTTTGTATTTTAATATTGTCTTAATACGCTGAGTTTTCTTCTAATTTTAACAATTATTTCTTTTCTAGCAAACGGAAGAAGAAGAAAGAGGAATCACAAAAGAAATCCCTTTACCAGCCTCCCAGTCTTTGCGAGAAAAATGATCCCTGCAGCGGTTACGACTATAACGAAGACCATTACATATCGATACGGCGTAGTCCTTTGAAAGTATCGACCTACAGCAATCTGCAGGCAATTACCCAGAAGAAAATACAGGAGGATTTAGTCCTGTCAGCTAACCCAGATCCAGAAATGAATCCAGACACGACAACGGACGAATACGTTAATTACTACGAAGAAGCTGATTCATGCTCAAACCCTAACCGTCGCTACAGCGAGCCAAACAATGGCGATCGACGACGGACCGGTATATTGACCAATAGTGGACATTACGCTAATGTGACATTTTCCACGCCGCCGACGAGCCGGAACACGCCTCGCACGAAAAATAAAACCGTCAGCTTCTCGCAGCCTGTAGCAATGGTGACGCCATTGCATTCTGCTTCAGAAGAATCAGTGAACCAGACCAACGAAGACCCGTTTTATGAGGATGCAAATGACGTTAGCACCGCTGCAAATATGAGAGCTAAAAAGGAATCGGTGTCAACGGTTGCAGACAGCAACCAACCACTGACCGCACCAGTTGACACCGGTCATTACAAAATACCAATTTCGCACCCTGTTTACGATATTGTTCCACACGACAACAATGACAATTCACTGCCACTTTCGGCTTACCCGGAAGACCCTGAGACGAACACTTATATGCAAATCGGAACCCCAGCTGATAAGACAACGAATCCACTCGCAACTACGGGTGTTACTCCAGCTACGACAACTCTTGGTAGTTCACGTATTTTACGACGTGACAACGATTCAGAAACGGACACTAGTCATTACAAGACGCCACCCAGTCGTAGAATCAGTACTAATCTCGGTCCACCGCCTCCGCCGCCGCCACCGCCTGCCCCAGGGCAACAGAAAGAAGATAATAGTCTTAACAATACAAATGTCTATTGCCAAATGAGACTCACCTCTCTTGAAGACACTTACTGCAACTGAATCAGGTCCTGCTAGGTAGTAGTTAAATTTACATCACTCATGAACTTGTCTTCGACTCTAAGAGTCAATATTTCCCTCACGATTTAAACCGGCATATCTTAATAACTCGTTTCACATTGAATTTTATTTTGTGTGTGTGTGTGCTATATTTTAATCTACTTATCGATATTTTACAAAAAAAAAAAGGCCTACAACTTTTATTAATTTTTTAGCCACAGATCAAACACACCTCTCAGCAAAACCCAGGATTAGTACACCCGTTTATCTCCTCGAATATATATTCTTTCTTCCTCTTTTTGTTTTATTTCTTCTACTCGACAACGAAGTAGAAGGTGTAGCCCATTTAGGACAGACGTTCACTATTTAGCTGTTGGCAGAATTACCTCAGTAAAATCTCATGCAAACTTTAACCGTGTATTTTCTTGAAAGTATAACACGAGCTATCAAGTGGCCAATCTTAGTTAATCGAACGATCCGAATCAATCATCAAAGTTACAGGTCGATCGATCAGGGATTTTATTCTTTTGATAAGAATCACAGCCGAATGCCAAATTTCAGTAAACGAGTGAATAAAACATGGCGCCACGGTACGTACCCAATTTGAAAATGATTCTAGCGCACAAGACTGATTGATATTCACTTCCTTCGAACATAGCCTTATTTCGACTCGAAGTTTCCCTAATTCATTGCAAATAACAATGTTTTTGAAAGATCTGCTGGTATTTTATTTATTGCAAGACATGAGTTACGAGGTATTTTTTATTTCATTAAATACGACGAGCACCAGATTCAAATAAACAGAAAATAAAAAACGGTTGTTTTCGTTTTTCGAGGCGAATTTTTACAAGATAACATGTTAACGTTTCAAAATTGAAGGGAGAAGTACCGCTCATTTGTAAAATTTATGCCTCTTATTGTCGAATTGAATAACAAACGTACGTTTTATTTGTTCCACATTATTTTCGAGTGGTAAAACGATTGAATGAATAAAAAAAAGAACCTAAAAATGAACGATAATTGACTTTTTTATATAAAACAAAATGGTAATAATTGTGAATTTGAATGAAGTAATTTTTTTCAATGTACATCCTTTTTTCACATCTACATAAATAAACCAAAATGATTCTATGCGCGTCAATTTATCTGATGAAAGATGAAAAAAAAAGAGATTGTGAGTAAGTCATTATGTACCGATTCTAACGTGATATTCTTGGGGAGAAGCGAAGATGAGATCGTCATTTTCAAAATGTCTTCGAAGAATATTTTACAGTTATGGTTGAATTTAAGCCTGAATATATGTTAAAAGTGTAAATTAAATAAATTAATTTGGCCAGGGTTCTTGGACAGATTAGTTCATTTTTGTTCTTTCATCCGCTTTCCTCATTCCCTTTCACCATGTAAGTAATATGTAGTGAAAAAACAAAGTATGAATGATGTATATAGAATGTTTACGAAAACAATGCATATTTATTAAACTGGGTTTCGTTTAGTACAAGGCTACATAAGTTCCAGCTTTCTCTTTTCCAATCTTTTCACTCTTTTCTTTATTGTTTTTTCAATTGGAGTAGATAGACTAAACTATCGCCCAGTTCACACTCCACCCACGTCTATTGAACAGGTGAAGAGGCTCATCCCTTGTTTCCTGTTTAGGAAGCGGTTTCCGGTTTTTCTCTTTTCCAATCTTTTCACTCTCTTTTTTTTATTTTATTTTATTTTTTTTCAATTGGAGTAGATAGACTAAACTATCGCCCGGTTCACACTCTACCCACGTCTATTGAATAGGTGAAGAGGCTCATCCCTTGTTTCCTGTTTAGGATGCGGTTTCCAGCTTTCTCTTTTCCAATCTTTTTACTCTTACGCAGCCCCCTGCGCATCAGTGGCGTTATCGCATTGCTTGGGGTGATATGATTAAAAAAAAAAAAAACTTCATTTTTGTTCTTTCATCCCTTTTCCTCATTCCCTTTCGCCATGTAAGTATCAAAATGCAGCAAAAGCATAATATTTGTTTTTTATTTTGAATATAATGTGTCGTTCATAATAATTGGCTTTCTCGTTTGCTGGTGACATTTCAGAAAATAAGATATGACAGCTTAGTATCAGTGAAGAAAACAACAAATTAGTGGGAAAATATTTAGTGCTACCAATACACACCCCACAAACCCCATTTATATATATATATATATATATATATATATATATATATATATATATATATATATTGATTGTTTAATTACTTACTTTCTGGTCATAATAAGGTTAGACCAGTGCACATTTGTATTAAAAAGTGTTCAATACAATTATATTGTAGAACTTTTGAATATTTTCCATTTGTAAAAAAGTTATTACGCTTTTCTGTTTTTATTTTTATTTTCGCAATGTTAAATAATTTTAATCATATATATATATATATATATATATATATATATATATATATATATATTCAAATTTTAAAACCATTTGTTTCTGATGAAGGACTGAGGGCGGTCTGAAATATAAAATATAATAATAGAAATAAACAAATACTGTCAAAAAATACATTTTTAAACTCAAAACTTTTTAATATTCTTTCCTGTACATGTTAAGACAGTATACGTGGATTATCACTATGACTATGTTATTTGGACCTTATATATATATATATATATATATATATATATATATATATATATATATATATATATATATATTCCATATGTAAACGAGTTATTACGCGACCTAGGTTTCTACCATGAGTGGTGTCTTCAGACTGGTTTTATCGTTTACCTTTTTTTTTTTTTAAGAACGCTCACGTAACGGTGTTTTTTTAAACGCTCACGTGGCAGAGAATTTTTGAGCGCGCTATTTTAAAATTACAAGAAATTATGGCGTTTTCATCCATGGTTGCATGAACCTAATGGGTATTTTTTAGTATGGTTACACTTAGTCATAATTTCCGTTCTTTCATTCAACAGTTCGCTTTTTTTGGGGGGAATAGCATAATCGATAAGTTTTCTTCTTGGCACAGTCTACATATTTTGCCACCGTTGTAAGGTTTGGCTGTTTTTACTATACTCCACGTTATGTCTGGGTCTTTTCCATATTTTGATTTTAATTTCCACACGTGGCTAGCCAATTTGTATACAGTTTTTTTAAGTTTTCTATTTTGAATATATATATATATATATAACTTATATTTACACACATATATATATTTACTTCATTTGTAAACGAGTTATTATGCGACTTAGGTTTCTACCGTGTGGTGTCTTCAGGCGATTTGCAATAACTCGTTTATAAATAAGGAATATTTAGAGGTTCTATAATATAATTGTATTGAACACTTTTTAATACAAATGTGTACTGGTCTAATTTTATTATGGCCAAAAATTAAATAATTAAACAATATATATATATTTAAAATTGGTATATATTTTTAGTGAAAACGTGCTAGGTATTGGAAATAAAACGTCTATACATATAGATAGCACGGATGCAGGAATGTACACTGCTTGGTCACTGTCAAAAAGTAGAAGGTCGTACTGTGGCATTATACTGACAGTGTCTATACAGTGTTATCCTATGTCTACACTGTGCACACATACACACAGACATGTATATATATATATATATATATATATATATATATATATATATATATATATAGTAGTCTGGAGGTAACTGCTAGGTCAACTTTAAAAAAAAGTTTTGCAATTTTTTATCGGGACTAACTGGGTTAATAGGATAATTATTGCAATTTATATTTATTTCTATGGCGAAACATACTCATGATCTTCCTTCATTTGTTAAGGAGAACATTTTGGTCTTGAAATTTTAAAATTTTAATTTCTTCTGTCAAGCATAGATTACACCTATCTCTTAAGCTATTAGGGGTCGTAGCTTTGCCTAGGAGTTCCCATTTTGTTTTGGAATTATATATATATATATTAGTCATCCGCAGACAGGTCTGTTTTTCTCTGTGTGACCGCTCATCAGTACATTTAGATAACCGATTGCTTCTAGCCAGGATTATCCTAATAATAATGATAACAAATAAACATTTGGTTCCTCATTTCTTAGTAGACGTTTCGGTGAATTCTTGCTGTTTGAAAATAATGTTCAAACAAATAAATTATATATATATATATATATATATATATATATATATATAATTTATTTATTTGAACAATATTTTTAATGTATACTCGTATCTGAGATACTCTGTTTTTATAATTAAACACTATATTTATAAATATCTAGCGAGAAATATATTTATGTATATCTATCGAGAAATCTTGTTCGGAAAATAATTTTTCAGGCTAATAAATTAGAACTATGACGGAGTCAATCCATTTTCTAACGGACCAATCTGTCCACAAATGTTGGTTGTGTAAATTTGTTATACCATCTTTTCCAAATGTTGTCTAACCCGTAAGCGAGTCTGAGGAGACGGCTCGGCAGTTTGTGCAATAAACCATCGGCAAAAAGTGATCAGTAGGCGAAAGACCTTTTTTTTTTCGCAAATGAGATGAATACGTTCAAAATAGTACTATGATATGCATGGCATGGTAGGTCCACTTGACATTTGCTGATAGCTGGATTGTCTCTGACAGCCTGTAGAATGTGATCTTCGCACACAGGCGTGCGAGTGGATCTTGATCTTTATCAATCCACAGTTTGTGATGCACTGGATCCTGTCTCAACAATCCAAAACAAGGAGCCTGCACATGTTGAAAATAATACAGAAACAAGAGCTTCTCTTGAAGATGTTCAACATGCTAGGGCTACTTGACGTGCTATCTATCTATCTATCTATCTATCTATCTATCTATCTATCTATCTATCTATCTATCTATCTATCGCAGTCTTTCCACATCTATCTGTCTATGTATGTCTTTCCATATCTATCTATCTATCTATCTATCTTCCTTATCTATCTATCTATCTATCTATCTATCTATCTATCTATCTATCTATGTCTCATCATTATCTATTTATCTATCAATCTATCTATGTCTCATGATTATCTATCTATCTATCTATCTATCTATCTATCTATCTATCTATCTATCTATCTATGTCTCTTCCTTATCTATCTATCTATCTATCTATCTATCTATCTATCTATCTATGTCTCTTCATTATCTATCTATTTATCTATCAATCTATCTATGTCTCATCATTATCTATCTATCTATCTATCTATATATATCTATATATATATATATATATATATATATATATATATATATGTCTCTTTATCATCTATCGATCTATCAAAATATATATTCGAAGAGCCGAGTTCGAATCGCAGCTGAATTCTATATCGGTGTGTTTATACTTATTTATCTACATATCTATCATGGTCAGCCCATGCATATCTATATATCTAACTAGCTAGCCACTTTTTCTCACCACTTTCCCCTATGTAACCCCCTGCGCAATAGTGGCAGTGGAATGCCTTGCTTGTGGTGAAATGATTAAAAAAAATACCTGGATTGTCACCGACAGTAGATCTATTTTCCTCAATCCATAGATTGTAGCGCCCCAGATCTTGTCACAGCAATTTGACGATAAACAGCAGCATGGAAGTGTGTTCGAAATAAATTCCATGTAGGTGTTTTCTGTAAGACGTACATGGAAAACATATGAACCTCGCAGAAAGTCACCTACTATTCCGACGCATACATTATGTTGGTGCCTAGTCTGGATTGTATGATGGTAATTCCAATTCACCTACAAATGTTGGTCATGTACATTTGTTATTCCATCTCTTTCAAATGTTCCCTCATCTATAAACAAAACAACGGATTCGTATTTTGTGCAATAAACCATCGGCAAAAGTTCTCCTGTGGTGATTTGATCAGAGGGCAAAAGACCCTGCACATAATGCAAATGATACGGTTACAGTAGCTGCTTTGGAGGTACCTTCCATACGATCTTATGAGATACCCGACATGATCGGGCCACTTGACATATGCTGATACCTGGATCGTCCCCGACAGACTCTAGAATACAGTGGTCGGTTTTCCTTGATCCATATTTGTGGTTGTCACGGATATTGTTTTTTTTTTTTTTTAATCATCTCACCCCAAGCAAGGCATTCCACTGCCACTATTGCGCATGGGGCTACATAAGGGAAGGTAAAGAGAAGAAAGTGGTTAGACATAGGGAATGTCAGGAGAAAGGTGACAGATGAGCAAGGATAGCGAGGATGCGGGTTAGGCAGATGGGAAGAGTGCTAGATAGAATGGGAGCAGGTTAGTGTGTTAGGAAGTGTCTATTGACCTTACATTTAAACTCCTGGAGATTGTATCCGTCGGGGAAGCAATCGTTTGGAAGAGAATTCCACAGTCGAGAAGTGCGAGGAAAGAAACTGTTGGAGTAAAAGTTACGGCTGCATTTTATCGGTTTCACTGTAAAAGAGTGGGATCTAGTTGCTAATCTAGTATCTCGTGCAAATTCGTATTTAGGGGGCACCAGTGATCTAAGTTCATCGGAGCAGAAACGCGGTGATAAACAACAGTAAAGTTTGGATAACTCGGCTGCCTTCGATCTGGAAATGCCATCTGATACAGTCATGTAGCCTTGCGTCTATCACTATTCGCGTCGGCGTACGTAGCAATCATATCTGCCTTCTCACGATATCCTGTCATTGGTAAACGGGTCACTTCTCAGTGAACTCACTAATACACATGTTCAGCATCAAAGACAGACAATCCCACAAATAAACACAAATTTCTTTTAATCATTTCAAGCAAGGCGTTGACGCCACTGATGTGCAGGGGGTTACATAAGAAGTATTAGCCAGAAGGAGAGTGAAAATGACGAACCAGCTACAGGGGGTAAAAGAGAAAGGGCAAGAGAAGGATGTGAACACAGGAGTGAAGACAGTTGCGAAGGTAGAGAGAAAAGAAAAGAACAAGGTGTAGAAAGGACTGGAGTTAAGTGGATAAGAGATGGAATTTGACTTTGCATTTAAATTCCTGAAGGTTATAGCAGTTAAGAAATCAAGTATATGGAAGGGAGTTCCACCGGCGGAAAGCGCGAGAAAAGAAGCTGATGGAATAGAATTGTTGCCTGCATTTGGTTGATCTAACTGCAAAGGGTGAGACCTTGTTGCCAGTCTGGTTGCCCGAATAAGTTCTTGTAGATGGGGCACCAGTGACCCAAATTCGTGAGGACAGAAGCCATGAAAATATTAATGGAAGAGACAGAGGGAAGCTACATCCCGACGATGAGAAAGTGGTTGGAGTCGAGCTGCCAGGTGGGGACCAATCACATTACAGATTCTCCTCTGGAGCCTGTCGAGAACCCTGAGTCGAACAGCAGGGGTGCCTGACCAGATATGACAAGTGTATTACATGCACGGTCGGATGATTGATTTGCCTATGACAAATGTAACCTAGTCTACATACCAACACAGCACAATCTACCGTAAGCTTTCTTTAAACTTAATAATTAAAACACGAAGAATTTGCGGACATAGGATTTTACTGACTTTTGTCCTTGTTTTGGTGTGAGTAACCCGCCCCCAAGGTTTGCAAAAGTATTTTTGTTACACCTCTTTTTTAGGTAAATGTGTTCAGATGTGCTTTGTGGTGCAGTGGATATCGGTTTGGAACGAGAAATCGGGGAGCCGACATCGAATTCGAGTTGAATTCATTGCATTCACTTACGCGCAAATACCCTTGGGAAAGGTATTAATCCGTCTCTTCCCTCTAGTCATGGGTTAAATAACAGGACAGATTGGGTTCTAAAACCTTGGCTGGCAACCAATCTACCGCAAAAAGTAATGGTAACCTACTGCGGGATAACCTTCTGCCCAGTCAGTCATGTCTCTTTCGAGACATGATCGTGTATCACGTATGGCACTTAACTGACTGACTGAATATAATAGTTGGAAACATGATTAAGTCTTCTACTGGGCATAAAGTGGGGGATCGGTTTTCCATTGTTATGAAGTAATAAATTGATCCCCCACTAATTACTACTCAATAATATAATACATCTCTTCTTCCATTCAGCTATAGTTTAAAGAGCAGGGTAGAAAAACTTCTGCCCAGTCAGTCATGTCTCTTTCGAGACATGATCGGCCAAGCTGATTTCGGTATCGAAGCAAAAGCGTTAGTAGATGTTAACATTGTGGATAAAAAAAAAATCATCTCTACATGGTGACTGCTAATTTCACGTGTTATATGAGAATAAGACTATGTTCATTTCACTCTTTGTGTGGACTTTATATAGAGGTTACCGAAGGCTTCTCTGAAGTAAAGAAAGAAAGAAAACTAAACAGTAATTAGAGTGGGGGAATAATTTTTAAAATTTAAACATTTTTTTTAATATTTTTATTACAGTGTTCATTTTAATTGTTTATTTTAATTGTTTTATTGTGTTTTATTTTAAATTTTGTTTATTTAATTTTATTTTGTATATTTTCTTATGCTCCAAACTTTGGTATTTGAAATAAAGTTTATGAAATTTAGGATATTGTATATTAGTTGTTTTAGTCTTTTCGGTAATAAGGTCGTTGTAGGTAGCCTATTAAGAATATATATATATATATATATATATATATAGATAGATAGATAGATAGATAGATAGATAGATAGATATGGTACAATAATATGTACAATATATACTATATATATATATAATTATTGTATATATATATATATATATATATATATATATATATATATATATATTGTTTGTTTAATACTTTGTTTTTTGTCATAATAGTGTTAGACCAGTACACATTTGTATTAAAAAGTGTTCGACACAAATATATTGTAGAACTTTTGAATATTTTCCATTTTTAAACTAATTATTTCGCTACCCAGGTTTCTACCATAAAAATGGAATATATATATATATATATATATATATATATATATATATATATATATATATGTGTGTGTGTGTGTAAAATTGACATAGCCATATAATTATATTATATCATATTATATATATATATATATATATATATATATATAGTTATTGTTAACCAGTTCTGGGTCATGATTGAATTGAATTAGACCAGTATACAGGGGTATTAAAACAAGTTCAATACATATATAATGTAGAGCTTTTAAATATTTTTTATTTGGAAGTCAGTTGATTTCGCAACCTTAGTTTCAATCTTTCGGTATCTTCAGGCGTTTTATAACAACGTTGTTATATAGTGCCCGAAGATAGCAAAAAGTTGAAACCAAGGTTGCGTAAACAACTGAATTCTAAATTATATATATATATATATATATATATATATATATATATATATATATATATATATATACTTTAATCTAAGCGGAAAAAGCAGGAAGGTAAATTCCAAAACCCGATCCTAATTAATATTAAACATTAAATTTTAATATTAAAAAATGATACAGGAGGAGAGCTCCATGTAATAAAAATTACATATATATATATAAGTTGACTTTGAAGTGAACACTCGAATGTGACAGTCTGTTTCTTGTTATCGTCAGGCCATTGTGCGTTGTGTTTTTGCTCGCCTTTTTATATATACACGTCAGCGATGCATTGTGGGTAGTTTGTTATTTTAGAGATTATTAACTATTTAATTTGTTTTTATTTAGTTTGTTTACTCATTTATTTGATTGGATTTATATATTTTACTTGTTTTTGTTTATTTTATTTTATTTATTTATTTATTTAATTATTTATTTCCATTCATTCTTGTTCGTTCTCAGTTTTTGATTTTAAAGTATTTAGTTTGTTTACTCATTTATTTGGTTGGATTTATATAATTTACTTGTTTTTGTTTATTTTATTTTATTTTATTTTATTTTATTATTTATTTCCATTCATTCTTGTTCATTCTCAGTTTTTGATTTTAAAGTAGGGTAAGATAAATCTTTGTATCTTTTGTATCGATAAAAATAATTAATCGCTAGAAATTATACCGGATTCTGCAGAGACAACATCCCATAATTTTAAGAAACTATAACAGACAGAAAAACAATCATAAAGATTTTCAAAAATATGGGATTCGACATGGACATAAAAACAAACCTGGACGAAATGGGCTAAAGGTGACATCTAGAAAGTGTAAGAGAAGATACATATAAACCCAGTGATAAACCCACTGGATATAAACATATCTTTCAATTAACCTTCAGCTTTCCGACAATTCGTCCAGTCAAACCATATTTAACGAAACTGAGAAAGACTATGAAACAGTCCTAAAAGATAGTGGATTTCAGGCAACACACACATCAGTACCGTGCTAAGCATCATCGCAGTCCCCACCCAGCAGAATGCAACGTTCAGCCTCTCTACCCACTAAATGCAACTTGCGCCCCCTGAAATACTGAACCCACTATAAATGGTACTTTAAACAAAATAACATTCTCTAGGAACGCAGATATTCCGTGACCACGAAAAAAAAGGGAAGAAATCGCGGAATTGACGTTTTACGAACATTTTCACAACCTTTAGCTACTTTTTGGTGATTTCATAGCCATTTTTATAACCATTTCAGTGCGTTTCAGCTCTCGATCTTCTACAAGTTTTTTCAAGGAATTTTCAAAAAATTTAAACCCAAATACTGTCAAAATAATTCTTGTATGTATGTTATGTATTATTCAAAATAAGTCTTGTATGTATGTTGAAACAGATATCTATAATCTGTTTCTATCTCAAGTTCTTTTTTTTAATTACAAATGATTTACAGCCTTTTCAGAGCCGGAAGGCTTCAATCAAAGATTATATATATATATATATATATATCAAGAGAAAGAGAGCGAGACCGGTTGATGTCTATTTCAACATGCAAGTTTGATAATAATTTTCTAGTTAATCCTAATAACTATTTTGTTAATTTTTTTTATTTTATTTACAATAGACCTTTAGAGCCAAAAAGCCTTGCGGATTCCCTACCCTAAGCACGACCCTGACACACATGCACACCACATAGTGCAAAAAAAGCCAACTGGCTGCAATAAAGGGTACGGTTCGAAATTCCTAGAAACGACCGAAACGTCGTAAAAATGGCAACAAAAATGAGGACAATAGTCCTAATAATGTAAATACTGTAAATACTACCTCATCTCAGAAATATAGACAAATAGAATGATCTATTATTAAACGTCGTAAAAATGGCAACAAAGATGAGGACAATAGTCCGAATAATGTAAATACTGTAAATACTACCTCATCTCAGAAATATAGACAAATAGAATGATCTATTATTAAACGTCGTAAAAATGGCAACAAAGATGAGGACAATAGTCCGAATAATGTAAATACTGTAAATACTACCTCATCTCAGAAATATAGACAAATAGAATGATCTATTATTAAACGCCGTACAAATGGCAACAAAGATGAGGACAATAGTCCGAATAATGTAAATACTGTAAATACTACCTCATCTCAGAAATATAAACAAATAGAATGATCTATTATTAAACGTCGTACAAATGGCAACAAAGATGAGGACAATAGTCCAAATAATGTAAATACTGTAAATACTACCTCATCTCAGAAATATAAACAAATAGAATAATCTCTTATTAAACGTCGTACAAATGGCAACAAAGATGAGGACAATAGTCCGAATAATTTCGATACTGTAAATACTACCTCATCTCAGAAATATAGACAAATAGAATGATCTATTATTACACGTTGTACAAATGGCAACCAAGATGAGGACAATAGTCCGAATAATGTAAATACTGTAAATACTAACTCATCTCAGAAATATAGACAAATACCAGAAGAGGCACTAAGCAATGGAGTTCATACACTCCAGTGATTGTAATAAAGAGTTCGGTTTGAAAATTCTTAGCACCTGAAGAAGGCCGGAGCATACAACGGCCGAAACGTCGTCCAAATGGCAACAAAGATGAGTTCTGATAGTGTTCGTTAGAGTACCATTGGAGTCAGTCGATACATAATATTATAAACGTTAGTCGTGAGTTATAAGATAAAGATAGTCAAACACCAAGGAAATAAATTGACAAACTATTTTAAAGTTTATGCAAGATATATTTGCATCAATTCCACAAAATAAATGCACTGACTTTATTTTAAACTCGAATGAGCATTTTGAGATTGCTAAGTCTGAAACTAATATAAAGTAAATAAAATAAATATCTTCCTCTATAAACAATTTTCAGACCATCAATCTAACCCGGAATAATTCCTTTTTCTTCTTAAAAAGAAATTAGTAACATTCGATTTCATTATGCGTAAAATAAAATACAACAAACGAATATTTTTTTTTATGCCTAATGTTCAGGGTCCGAAAAACTATTAACTTGGTTAACAAAGCACAAAATAGTCCTTTCGGTTTTACCAAGGCGTCTCTTTTTACTTCTTTGTTTCTGTTTTGCATAAAAAATTGGTAAGGACGTTTTTTTTTTGTTTTGTTTTTTGTATATTCTTCTTTGCATTTAAGGAGAAAATGTGTACGAAATTTATGAGCCAAGTTCAGTAGAATATCAGTTTTTATTAGAAGACAGGGACAAAAGGTTAAATAACACATACGCGTATATGAGATCTGATTAGAAAGTATCGTGTTTTTTGCTATAACGGAGGTATATTCTTCTTTTATGTGCCATGTCCTTTCAGGACGTAGGCGATCATGGCTTTCTATATCTCTCTATCCCTGGTGGCTCTTAGCACGCCTTCTCCTGTTACACCATGCAACCCTCGTTCCGTCATCCACCTGATCAGGTCCTTCAAATATGTTATCCACTGCTTTCCCCTGTCTCTTTTTCCCTCTATCTGGCCTGTTAGTATCTGGTTCTCTAAGGTTCCTCATTGCACATCCCAGCAACTTTAGCTGTTTCTTCCTGATGCTCAGTATTAATTTTCTTTTCGTTTCCATCCTTTCCAAAACCTCGTCATTGCTCACATGCTCTACCCATGATATCCGCAGCATCCTTCTGTAGAGCCACATTTCAGCTGCTTCAAGTTTTTCCGTCATCTTCATTGAAGATATTGTTCAACATTCATTGCCATATTGAAGAACCGACATAGCAATCCAGTACTCTCCTCTTTGTTTTTAGCGAAATTGTCCTGTTTCTTAATACTTTTAGAATTTTTAGTTACCTCTGTTGCTTATAGCAGTGCTTGGAAGAAATGTGTGTAGAGTGTGGTCACTTCATCACACCACAAAGGTTCCATTAGTGACCAGGGCTTGTGAAGTAATTTTGGGGAAGGGCAACATTTCCCGGGTCCACCACCGAGAATCTAAACTCTAGGAAAGCAACGTATTGCGCCTCCTTTGCCACAAGATTTCCACTGACAAGTGAAAAGCAAAATTGGTTCACTGAGTTGTGCAAGAAGGTTTTTTCTCGTCAGAATTCATCTTGCACATTTGAAAATCTACCATTAGTCGATGCAGCGAATGCTCTTGCGATATTTGGTCTGGTTCTTCTGCTGTATATCTCAAGACTCTTAACAAAATCCAAAGAAGGATCTATAATGCAATCAATCCTGACCTGACTAGACTGGCACTTAGGTCCCAATATTTATCTATGCATTCACACACACACACACACACACACACGCACACACGCACACACACACACACACATATATAGTGCCTGATATATATATATGTGTGTGTGTGTGTGTGTGAGCTTGGAATGAACGCTCCTTTTTCAAAAACAAGACAGGATAAATTACTACGGTACTGTCAAAACATGAAGATAAAATAACAACAGCGGGGATATAACAGTCTTGAAAATGGTCAGAGAAATATCTGAAAGTTGTAGAGGTGATAATTATGGAAAGATTTTACATACCTTAACTCCAGCAAAAAGATTAATATAATCTTCCTTGTGGCTGTTATCAATGCACCTGGTCAGCAACCTGTCTTTCACACATCTTTCATTGATAACAGCCACAAGGAAGGTTTTATTAATCTTTTATTTAGCTTTTCCAGCATCCTAACACTTGTTCGTTTTGCTAGAGTTAAGGTATGTAAAATCTTTCCATAATTATCACCTCAACAACTATATATATATATATATATATATATATATATTATTGCTTATCGTTATTTTATTGACTATTAATATTTTTATTGGATAAAAGTTTTACTCTGAGCGTGTATACTCAGGCTAATATTTAAATCTAATTATTGCTAGATTTTTTCTTTAAGGTAAAATATTAAACAAAAAGAACGAAATAATGAGAAAATGTAGACATTCGAACAAATATCTACTTTGCTATGCAAATAACAACAAAAACAAATAAACACAACACAAACGAAAACCCAAAACTACCACGTATAAATTAAAATATAAATATATAAACTCTCAATCACAACAAAAACAAACAGAAAATAATAAACAGAAAAAATCACTCAAAAACCAAAAACACAAGACTAGACAAGAGCACAGACACTTAACTATCAGTTTAAAACTCCTTTATGCTGTCACATATGCTAATATGGTAAGATAAATGTCAGCTCAGCTCAATAAAAAAGAGGTCAACCTAAATGACAAAAAGAAACCAACTCATTATAAAGCAATTAAGCGGACGCCTATTCACGTGCAAAATAAAAAGTAATAGAGAAATTAAACATCTGTACAATAAAAAAAAAATCAACCAGATGCAAATAATACATTAAAAAGAAATTAATACAAGAAAAGCAATAAAAAATAAATCAATTGTAGACTATTCATATCCCAAATATCAAATTACACCAAGCTCCGTATAAATAAGAAAACAAAGTGGGGATATAACAGCAGTTGAAAATTTAGCATTGGCGAGTGAAGTCATCATAACAGTGCCCTCACGAAACTTCGAAGTTGAAATGACCTTGCTCAGTGAAGTGACGAACTTCTCTACATTAATCCTATTAAGGCTCTCTGTGTATCCCGATATGGAGTACTTTACGACGAAAAGACCTGCTTGCCAAAATATCTTTTTATCAATAAAACTCTGAAAAACCAACAATATTGGCACTAAGTATTATCACAATTCAACACTATATATAGATATATATCTGTAAATTCAGATAAAACTTAGGGGGGAAATAGCCATTTTCAACATGTCATTTTAAGACATGCGTTCTCAACCCCATATAAACAAAGAATGAGGAAAAATTCTAAGTCCAAATGTTTGCTCTAGTAAAAGAAGGGGTTGGGAGATATTGGTTTTATAGGGTTAAGCTAGCGGAATTTTAGTAGTAATTTCTTCTTTGGAAGTGGGTTTACCATTGAGTTAGTAGTGGTTGGTAGTGGCGAAGTAACTGCTTAGTCAAATATTTTTATAAAAATTTCTTTTGACTAATTGGAAGAATAGGTTAATTATTGCAATTTATACTTATTTCTATGACGACACATACTAATGATCGCCCTCCCTTTATTTAGGAGTATACGCTGGTATTTAAATTTCAAAATTATAATTGTTTCTCTATTGGTTTTTATAGGGTTACGCAATATATATTTATTATAAATTATGTTTTAGAACATGTACATAATTTTTTCTATATATGTCCTCTTCTCTACAATCATATGGCTGTTTCAGTGTTTGGAACCCAATAATGTGTTTGGGTTCCAAACACTAAAACAGCCATATGATTGTAGAGAAGAGGACATATATAGAAGAAATTATGTACATGTTCTAAAACATAATTTATAATAAATATTCACAGCTATATATATCATATATCGAGCACTGTTTTAAATTAATGTTTTGGACGGGAAAAAACGATTTTTCTTTCCTCGTTCTGTACTCAGTCGGATATATATATATATATATATATATATATATATATATATATATATATATATATGTTGGGGGTGCAGCAATCTTTCATTTAAACATGCTTCGTTAAAAACGACTGATAAGTCAAACACGAAGACATAACGACACCGGAAAGAAATAACATACCTGAAAATTGCCTGTAAAGAAGCTGAAAGCGCTTGGAAAGTCAAAAACTATAGAACATTTTTACGTTCCTTACCTCCAACAAAAAGGAAACATGTAAGAATATTGGAAAAATTATACCAAAAATGAATATAATCTTCTTTGTCGGTCGTTTTTCACGAAACATATTATATATATATATATATATATATATATATGTGTGTGTGTGTATAATTTTTTTCTTCGTTCTGTACCCACTCAGATATATATATATATATCCGATTGGGTACAGAACGAAGAAAGAATTTTTTCAGTCCAAAACATTAATTTAAATCAGTGCTCGATATATGATGTATAGAGCTGTGAATATTTATTATAAATTATATATTACATATCAGAGTTTTGCTTTTTCCTCCCGAAAAAACGTTGGACAACCAACGTTGAAACAAACATATGATTGTCGAGGACATATATTAAAACATTATGTACATGTTCTAAAACATAATTTATAATAAGTATATATATATATATATATATATATATATATATATATATATATATATATATTAATGAATACAAAAGGCAAATTCCAGGATTACGAAAACCTATCCATATTTTCACTTTCCTTCTGTTGATAAATCAGTCAGTTTAGTGCCATACGTGATACACGCTTTGGGTGATCATGTCTCGAAACATGATACACGATTTGGGTGAGCATGTCTCGAAAGAGACATGACCGACTGGACAGAAGATTATCTCGCAGTAAGTTGTCATTGCTTTCTGCGACAGACTGATTGCCAGCCAAGGCTAAAGGACCCAATATGTCCGATTATTAAACCCGTAACTGGAGGGAAGAGATGGATTAGTACCTTTCCCAAGTGTATTTGTGCGTAAGTGAACGCCATGAATTCAACTAGAATTCGAACTCGGCTCGCCCGATTTGTCGTTCCGAGTCGATAGCCACTGCACCACAACGCACATGTTGATAAATACATGTTGCAAAATAAAATTTTTACATTTACTTTTAGAAAGGCTTTTATGGGACGAAATGTGTTAATCAAGTAAAGTTTTCCATTTGCCTTTATTCATACTGTCTTTTACATAAATTATGGAAAATTATACTGCCTCTGAATAATATTCGATGCTACACTTCATACATTAAAGAAAATTAGATAGAATTTATAATTATCAAATACTATCTATGCCTCTTAATAATTGGATACATTTTATGTACTAAATGTAACGATATGGGACAATCGATGCTACATTAAATAAAAACTGAACGGACGTAGCAAGTATATAATACTATGTTCCATAATAGATGTGCCATTTTCTTATACATTTTACACACTAAATGTAGCAACTTTTCTGGGACAAAAATAGTATTTACTTAGTAACATTATCAGGCTGCTATAACTAAAGACGCTTATGATACTTTCAGTTATATATTATCAAAAATAAAATTCTTCAGGAAAGGATGTCGTAATATGTTCAATTTTGCTGTAATAATTCATTTGTCATACATTTTTTATATAATTTTCGGCATATTTCTTTAGTAAATAACGCTTATAATGCTTCGTGAATCAAACTAGGACAGTGAATTTCTATTGTGTATCTGATGTAACGGACATTCATGGCAACCTTTAAGTTAAAAACCAGATATAATTATTTTTTAAAAAAAAGCCTTTTTTTTTCATACCAAAGAGTTAGGATATTGAGATAATTCCTGTTCATTTTGCTAGTAATACATTTAGTTCGTAAATCTTTTTCAAAGTGATTCTGCTACACATCAAATGTAATGTGTTCAGCAATTTTTTTTTTCCCAAAGCCTTTCTAAAATAAATTCTATACTCTGTTGCATTCTCACGGAAAATTATTCCATATCCATTTTTTGCGTATGCGACATATTTAGCAAAATGTCAAATGTAAGTAAATTATGACGAGACACTTTTTAATATTCGGAGTTGGGAATTTTTTTCATGGCTAATAATTCCCAACACATTTAGGCAGAAAAGACTCCTGTCAAATTCTAACTTAAAATATCGGCTCTTCATCTTTATAATAAACTGCGGGCACGTAGTTAGACACTTAGAGTTCTGATCATGAGATACGGGTTCGAATCTCAGTCATAGTCAATTCGTTAAAGATATTTTTACAAATAAGAGGTGTAAGGAAATAAAATAGCAAAAAGAGGATATTTTCGGTTTTATTGACATGTGTGTTGTGGTGCAGTGGATATCGCCTCGGAGCGAGAAATCGAAGAGCCGAGTTCGATTTCCAGTTGCATTCAGTTACGTGCAAATACTTTTTGAAAGGTATGGATCCGTCTCTTATCCCTCAACCTATGGATTAAATAGCACAACAAATTCGGTTCTATAGCCTTGGTTGGCAGCCAGTCTACCGAACAAAGTAATAGCAACCGACTGTGGACATGTTTTCTGCCCAGGCAGTCATGTCATACGTATTACGTATGGCACTGGCTGACATTGTTCGGACTGTTGTCCTCATCTTTATTATCATATTCACAACGTTTCGGCCGTTATACGCTTCGGCTTTCTTCAGGTGATATGCTTTGAAATTTCGGACCAAACCCTTTATTTCGTCAATCTCGATAAATTTTTCTAATTCCACGTGCCATGCCTCTTCTGGATATCTCAGTTTCAGTTATTTCCCTCTTACTCAGTTGAATAACAACAGAGAGAAAATACCCCAGAATGAATGCAAAAAGAATGAGGGTGGTGGTGTGAGAGAGAAGAGAAAGAGAGAGAGAGAGAGAGAGAGAAAGTCAGAGAGAGAAAGATTAAGAGAATAAAGGAGGGAAATTTGTCATCATGTCCGAAAAAGTCACCGTTGGTATTATCGATACAACATTCTTCTTCATGTGATGTTTTTTCCTTGTCCCTCTTTCTCTAACATCATGCAGGGTCAGAAAAAAGAGGACCCCGCTTTCACAATTGCTTCACTGCTGCGCCACTTAATGACATAATATATGGAATAACCCATCAGTTAAATTCTTGTTAACATAAGCCTCGGGAGGCGATCCTAGCGTAAGCCATCGTACAGAAGTACCTGAAAATCATAACCTAGGTGTTGAGCTAAGCTTTGCGTGTGAAACTGGGTTGACGAAATTATTCGGAAGCCGGTAGGCAATTACAACTCATCCTAACAGAGGGTTTGCGCGTACAGGTTTTATTGTGAAATGTTAATCACGCCAAATTATGCCTTCTTTCTAAAACTGTAATTAATATTTCATCAGCATATATTTATATAGCCATGGTTGGCAGCCAGTCTACCGCACAAAGTAATAACAACTGACTGCGAGCAAGTCTTCTGTCCAGGCAGTCATGTCATGCGTATCACGTATGGCACTTGCTGACATTGTTCGGACTGTTGTCCTCATCTTTATTATCATATTCAAAACGTTCCGGCCGTTATGCGCTCCGGCCTTCTACACTCTTTAAAAACGTTTCATCCCAAGCAAGACAGGAATGCCACTGGTGTGTAGGGGGTTACAGTGAAAGAAAAAACAAGGTACAAGCAAATATCGAAAAAAAGATAAGAAGTAGATGAGAATCAAGGAAATAGAAGATGACAACTGACGTTGCATTTAAACTCTTGGAGATTGTAGTTATCAAGGAAGCAAGTACACGGAAAGGAGTTCCACAGGCAGGAAGAAAAAAGAAGAATGTGATTCAAGAAGATAAAAGATGGCAATTGACGTTGCATTTAAACACTTAGAGATTGTATCTATCAGGGAAGCATGCAAATGGAAGTGAGTTCCACAAATTCGAAGTTGGTTGGTTGTTTAGTTTTATGGTATATCAACCTCGGCGGGTCATTTATTGCCAACTAAATTTTTATTTATTTATTGCTAGTAATACCTTTTTCTTTCAACAATTTATTATTGTTTTTTATATAAGTTTTGTGTCTAGTAATACTTTTTTCTTTTCGAGTATCAAGATTCATTGGGATTTGTTTTTAAGGGCAGGGTCCCCAAGTCCTACCCTGTTATTTAACCCATAACTAGAGGGAAGAGACGGATTAATACCTTTCCCAAGGGTACCAGTGCTTAAGTGAATGCAGGATATTCAACTGGAATTCGAATTCGGCTCACCGATTTCTCTTTCCGAGCCGATATCCACTGCACCACAACGCTTACTGAACCTGGTATTCCCAAGCGGTCACCCATCTAAGTACTGACCAGGCTCAACGTTGCTTAACTTCGGTGATCGAGCGAGAACCGGTGTATTCAACGTGATATGGCCGTAAGCCCCCACAAATTCGAAGCGTGAGATAAGAAACTCTAGAGCAGAAGAAGCGATTACATTTAACTATTTCGACGGTAAAAAGGTGGGACTTGTTAATCTAATAACACGCGTAAATGAATGTGATCGAAACCCAGGGAAAAAGAGCTTGTCAGAGCAGTTACGTTTAGAAAAGACAGAGGGAAGCCACATCATATCGGCGAGAAAGTGGCTGAAGGTTAGCTGCCAAGTCAGGATTGATCATATTGCAGAACCTCCTTTGGATTTTGTCGAGAACCTCAAGATGAATAATATTCAATCAATAAAGAGATAACAGAACTATTTTGCTCGCTGTTTTAAATGCCTTTCTTTCGCAAATCGGTTCATTTCATGTCAACAAGAAATTACTTTCAAAACATATCGAAAGTTCGTGGAGAGATTGTTTACATCACGTGACGCAGAAAGCGAGCACAAACGCTCATCGCGAAAACGCTTCTAATTTAAATTTTAAAATCATTTGTTTCTGATGAAGGACCGAGGGCGGTCTGAAATATCAAATATAATAATAGAAATAAATAAATACTGTCAAAAAAATACATTTTTAAACTTACAACTTTTTAGTAGTTTTTCCTATACATATATATATATATATATATATATATATATATTCAAGTGGACCCAAGCCGTCAAAAATGGCAACAAAAGATTTATATCTAAAATATTGTCAACATATATATATATTGAGTATCTTACATTAAACATAAAAAAAATAACACAACACCCCTTGAGCGTGACAAGAGAGAAATATATACAACGGTTTTATCATATTAAAAAGTAGAGCTTAATTACAATACATATATATATATATATATATATATATATATATATATATATATTGTAATTCAGCCCTACTTTGTATCGAGCACTCTTTATAAAAGTAAATGCTTGAACAGTGGGTTTTTAATTTACGTGTTCTTTCACTTTTTTGTAATATACACACTACCGGTCATAATTATTAAGAAACCCCAGTATTTAAAAAAATTATGTATTTCATGCTATTTTTTAGTATTTATTGCCAATTGAATAATTCTAAATGAAAATAGAATGGTTCTTTTGTTAATACTGCACAATAACATGTGCATCAAGTGAATTTATAAATATTTATTAATTACCTATATTGCAGTTTCATCAATGAAAAAATGAAGAAAATTTGGGGTGATTCAGACGAGTTTATCTTTGCTTCTTTGCCTTGTAAAATTTTGCAAAGTAATAATAATAAAAGAACCATTATTTTTTCATCTGGCAATAAATACTAAAAACAGTATGAAATAGATCATTTCTTTAAAAAAAAACTGGGTAGCCTAATAATTATGGCCGGTAGTATATATATATATTTTTTTAATCATTTCACCCCGAGCAAGGCGGAAAAGCCACTGATGTGCAGGGGGTTACATAAATGTAAAAAGATTAATTAGAAAAGAGTGAGGAGTACAAACTAGTTAGAAAGGAACAATAGAAAGCTGAGAAAGCAGGTGCGATGACATATACATAGGTGGAGAGAAAGGGAAGGTTATACAGGGGAGGGGAGAGAGCTAGAGTCCAGTGGTTAGTAGATGAGTATTGACTTTGCATTTAAATTTCTGGAGGTCGTTCTGAATGGGCGTGCCTCTTCGTTCTACAGCACGAATGCTGGTATCTCACAGGGCTCTATCCTGGGCCCGACGCTCTTCCTTATTTTCATCAACGACCTCCCAGATGAGATCAAGTCCCAAGTAGGCATCTATATATATATATATATATATAACGTAGAATATTTGGTACTTTTGTCAGGTAAATTTCAATAGAGACAAACTCAAAAGAACTCTGTTAAATTTTTTATTAAATTTAACAGAGTAATATAATCATCTTGAAAAAATCTTTTGATATTCTATAAATCCATGGGTAACACATATTTCGCAGCTATGCAGCCGCTCCTCAGACCCAAATCATACAACAATTAATGTTTAAAATCACCCAGAAAATCGTCACATACAGACGCTCATGTGCCCGTATCGAGAATAAATATTTGTAGCAACAATCTGCAAAAACTTTTCTCGCTCATTCAAAATACAACAAAAAAATTATAGAAAAATTTTGAAAGGAAAAAGAGAGAAAGAAAAAGAGAAAGGTATGATGAGAAAGGAGGTTAAAGTTCACGTCTATGGTCTAGATATATCACTAATATACGTTAATGAAAGCTAGAGTATTAACCAGTATTGCAATTCGTCTGTTTTCTTTGAAAAACATGACATGGAAATTTAACATTACATTTAGTTTAAATTTAATGGGTTGTATCTACGGTATAAATATAAATGGTAAATTTTACTTTTTAATGCAAAATATAATATAAATACTAGTAATATTATTATATTCTAAATGTAGTAATAACATTAAAAAATTACATCTTTCCCTGAAGTTGTTGGAAGTATTAGCATAATTTATTATTTAACCAGTGGGGTAAATCCTCCATCCTTTATATCGCAGAAGAATTTTGATATAGCAGTTTGATGTTTCAAGGGGGTGCTGGAAAAGGAGTGTCTGTGATTGTCTATGGAAAACGAGTGTCTCTGTTTCCAACTACCTGCAGATATCCCTATATATACTCTTTCTTTGTTAGGGTCTTCTTCTGGAATAATAGTGGCTTCATAAATAACATTTTCAGAATTACACCTGCCATCAACGGGGCAGTTGATTCTACTGGTGCAATTGCAAAGTTTGTTTTCTATAGGTTTGATATGGAAGTTTTTAAGTACTTTATTATTGTGAGAATTAATTATGTTCTGCATTTTGTTGGTTGTTGAATAATTAATTTTAAGAGATTTTTTTTTTAATAATTTACTTAGGGGTTATTTTGGTGTAAGTGTTTGCTAACTAAATTTAAAAAATGTTTACCTATGTTTTCATTGAACAACTTGCAGAAAGGAGGGTTGAACCATATTATTTTTTGGTATGTTTTAAAGATATTATTGGACAGGTCAAAGTTAATGTCTAAAAAATTAATTTTGAGACTGGATGAAATTTTGATTTTAAAATGTAAAGTTTTAAATGCTCTAAAACTTTTTTTCTGAATTCTAGATGTTCGAGGGCTGTTACTGCTAGGGATATACTTTATTAAGAGAATTTATTATGTTTTGCATGTTATTGGTAGTTGAATAACTAATTTTAAAAGTGTTTCTGTTGAATAATTTACTTAGGGGGTTATTTTGGTGTAAGTGTTTGCTAACTAAATTTAAAAAATATTTACCTGTGTTTACATTGAACAATTTACAGAAAGGAGGGTTGAAACATTTTTCTAATTTTGTTTTATCGTTCAATTTTTCTAGGTATAATATTTCATCTTTAAAATTACTCATCTTAAGGGCTCCATTGTATATTGTTTTATTCTTATCGAATATTTCCTTATCAGATGATAATTTATAAATTCTAATATTAACTAATGTAGGTATTTGTTTAATGATAGATTTAGGATGATTTGAATTAACATTAATATAAATTGGGGACTGATTTCTGTTTTGGTATGGTTTAAAGTATTATTAGACGAATTGAAGCTAATGTCTAAAAAATTAACAATTTTGAAATTGGATGAAATTTCGATTTTAAAACCTAGACATTTAAATGCTCGGAATTTAAAAAATTTATATATATATATATATATATATATATATATATATATACTCTTAGATTAGAATAAAATAATACAAAACTGTAAGTAAGAATAAACATATAAAAATAATATATATATATAGATAGATAATTTAATTACTTAGTTTTTGGTTATAATAAAATTAGACCAGTACACATTTGTATTAAAAAGCGTTCCATAAAATTATGTTGTAGAACTTTTGAATGTTTTTCATTTGCAGATATGTTAAATTCTTCTAATTTTTGAAAATTGCGCGTTCATAAAAAAATCCCCGTTAACTGAGCGTTCTTAAAACGGTAAAATCAGTTATTGCAATTCGCCTAAGATACCACATGGTAGAAACCTAAGTCGCGTAATAACTCATTTACAAATGAATATATATATATATAATGAATTATATAATAATTCATATAATTATGAATTAAAGTACATTGCGTCACGGAAATTTCTATGTTTCGAGATAGAATCTCGTCATATTCCCTATGATGTTCTCACTCGTCAAGGTGTCTTAACAAGGGAGAATATCATAACGTTATCCTCACGACTAGTTAAAATTAAAGGAACAGACATAAAAATTCAAGAATTATAATTATATCTTTTCTCTTAAAAAAAGTGTAGCATGTTAGATTGAAAAAAGGTTACTATTCTTTATCTTGTCGGTTTTCAAAGCCATATTTGATTTGGATTTGATCCCAGTTTATCTATCTATCTATGTCTCTTTATTATTTATCTATCTATCTATCTATCTATCTATCTATCTATCTATCTATCTATCTATCTATGTTTCATCATTTTCTATTTATCTATTAATCTATCTATGTCTCTTCATTATCTATCTATCTATCTATCTATCTATCTATCTATCTATCTATCTATGTCTCTTTCTTATCTATCTATCTATCTATCTATCTATGTCTCTTCATTATCTATTTATCTATCAATCTATCTATGTCTCTTCATTATCTATCTATCTATCTATCTATCTATCTATCTATCAGTCGCTTCATTGTCTATCTATCTATGTCTCTTCATTATCTATCTATCTATTTTTATCTATGACTCTTCATTATCTATCTATCTATCTATCTATCTATCTATCTATCTATCTATCTATCACTCGCTTCATTATCTATCTATCTATCTATCTATCTATCTATCTATCACTCGCTACATTATCTATCTATCTATCTATCTATCTATCTATCTATCTATCTATCTATCTATCTATCTATGTCTCTTCATTATCTATCTATCTGTCTATCTATCTATCTATCTATCTATCTATCTATGTCTTTTTATCATCTATCGATCTATCTATCAAAATATATATTCGAAGAGCCGAGTTCGAATCGCAGCTGAACTCGTTGCATTCACTTACGAGCGAGTACCCTTGAGAAAGGTATGAATCTATCTCTTTTCCCATCTCCCCGGGATGAGAAAATAGCAGGACAGACTTCCGTTTTCCCGTTCCGAGCCGATATCAACTGCACCACAAACGCACATCACTTACGATTATCGATTATGGCGCTTCATCGATTATGTTATCGATTACAACGATTTAAATCTCAAGGACGAGGAGAACACGAATATCAACATTTTCAAACTTTTCGAAGAACAGCAATCCTAGAAAGTCATCGCCGCAATTAAGACATTCAGTCGAAGCTGCTATCTATTAACACTCATAAACAATCGCTACTACTCCCCATTAGGAATGGAACATGCTAGCCTCCCTGAGAGTAAAACACTACGCCTCCTTGGCCTCATACTCTCAGCGGACCTCAAGTGGAATGACTATATCGAATCCATTGCTAAATCCGCTACTAAGAAGGTCGGTTCACAAGAAGTATTTCCCGTTTGAGTCCATCCTGCAGATATTTAAATCTACTATCCGCCCGTGTATTGAATACTGCTGCCACATCTGATCGGGTGCCCCTGCTATTCACCTCGGGGTTCTTGAAAAGATCTAACGGAAAATCTGTAATGTGATCAATACCGACTTAGCAGCTTGGCTGCTGTCGCTATCTTACCAGCGTCACGTGGCTTCACTGCTTCTCTTCCATAAATACTTTCACGGCTTCTGCTGCAATGAACTTAGATCACTGGTGTCTCCTGGGTATGAATTTACACGAACTACTAGATTAGCAACTAGGTCCCACCATTTTACAGTGAAACCGATAAAATATAACCGTAACTTCTACTCTAACAGCTTCTTTACACGCACTTCCTGCTTATGGAATTCCCTTTCATATACTTGCTTCCCCGACAGCTACAATCCCCAGGAATTTGAATGTAAATTTAATAGACATCTTCTATCACACTAACTCGCATCCATTCTCTCAAGCTCTTTTTTCATCTACTTCAGCCCCATCCTCGGTATTCTCATCAGTCTATTACCCTCCTCTTGACATTTCCTATAACTTTCTCATCTCTTTCCTCTATGTAACCCCCTGCGCAACAGTGGCAGTAGAATGCCTTGCTTGGGGTGAGATGATTAAAAAAAAATTAAGTGATACACGCTTGGGCGATCATGTCTCTTTCAATGCATGACTGACAAGGCAGAAAAGTTTCTTGCAGTAGGTTGCCATTTTTTTTCAGCGGTAGACTGATTACCAACCAAGGTTATAGAACCCAGCTTTTATCCTGTTATTTGATCCATATATGATACACACTTAGGCCATCATCTCTTTCGATCCATGACTGACTAGGCAGAAGATTTTTCCACAGTAGGTTGGCATTTCTTTCTGTAGTAAACTGTTTGCCAACAAAGGCTATAGAACCAAATTTGTTCTGCTATTCAACCCATAGCTTGAGGGAAAAGAGATGGATTTATACCTTTCTGTTATGATGCCCTCTTACGAGGAATGGACTCTTCCTCCTGTTATATGTAATTACCCGCCTGGCTTTCAAATAGCAGTGAACGAGAGAAGAACAGATGTTGACAGCTACTAGTCAGATAATAAGCAGCGTAATACTATCTTCGGACTTACCTATTTCTATATTAATTATTATTAGCACTTCTTTTGGATGTCTTGTTTCTTGCTTATACTAATACACTGTTTTGAACCTACCTTTTTGTTCCGTGTCTTACTTCCGGCACAAACCGGTCACTACAAATTTGCGGCGAAGTTCGGCCACAACTTCACAAAAAATTAGAAACGAAATTCCACAACACTTTCCAAAGGTTATTTGCGCGAAAGTGAATGCAATGAATTCAACTGGAATTCGTACTCGGCTCTTTCGCATTCTGAGCTTATATTCATTTGCACCACAGAATACATCTATTAAAGCATTCTTCTTCTTTCAGGACGTAGGCAGCCATTGCCTTCCACGTCTTCCTATTTCTTAGCACGCTTTCTCCTGTATCATCTCTCAGTACCCGTTTTGTCATCCACCTGCTCAAGCCCTTCAAATATGTTATCCGCTGCTTTCGTCTGTCTCTTTTTCCATCTATCTGGCCTGTCAGTATCAGGTTCTCCAAGCCCTCCTTTCTCATTGCATGCCCCAGGAACTTGAGTTGTCTTTTCCTGATGCTCACTATTAATTTTCTTTTTGTTTCCATCCTTTCCAAAACTTCGTCATTACTCATGTACTCAGTCCACGATATCCACAGCATCCTTCTGTAGAACCACATTTCAATTGCTTCAAGTTTTTCCTTTATCTTTGATGATATTGTCCAGTATTCACTGCCATATTGAAGAACTGACATCACATAGCCATCCAGTACTCTCTTTGTTTCTAGTGAAATTTTCCTGTCTCTTAATATTTTACTCAGTTTCTGGAACGCGTCCTTCGCCATGACAATTCCCCTTCCGATCTCTGTGTCGCACGTTCCACCCCCTATTAGAACACTTCCCAGGTATTTAAATTTTTGTACCTGATTGATTTTAGTATCCTCCACCTGTATTTGGCATTTTGGGCTTCTCTTTTTGTTGATGACTATGCAATCGGTTTTCTTGCAGTTTATTTGTCATTTTTTGTCTCTCTCTAGAACATTACATAGGCTTTGGTCCCATTCTTTTAATGTGAAACCAATAAATTGTAAACGCAAATTCTACTCCCTCAGCTTCTTTTCTCGCACTTCCCGCCTGTGGAATTCTCTTCCGCATACTTGCTTTCCTGACAGTTACAATCTCGAAGAATTTAAATGTAAAGTCAATAGTCATCTCCTTTCTCACTAACCTTCATCCTCTCTCGCATGCTCCTTTCTCCGTCCACTCTACCCTCATCAGTATTCACATCCTTCTCTTACCCACTTTCTGACACCTTCTATAACCTAACACTCTTTCTCATAACTTTCTTCCTATATACCCCCCTGCAAAACCGTGGCAGTAAAATGCCATGCTTGGGGCGATATGATTATTTAAAAAATTCTATACTATTTTAATGTGGACATAAAGTGGGGGATCAATTCTACATTACAATTAATATATAAACGGATCCCTCATTTTATGGCCACTTTCATCTTTTCTTTCATGCTTCTTTCTCCGTCAACTCCACTCTCATCAGTATTCTCATCCTTCTCTTACCCACTTCCTGACACCCCCTATAACCTGTCACTCTTTCTCATAACTTTCCTCCTATGTAACCCCCTGCCAAACAGTGGCAGTAAAATGCCTTGCTTGGGGCGACACGATTATAAAAATAAGAAACACAGAGGTTTGTAAAAAATGAAAACACTTTTGATCGATCCGAATCATTAGTGAGAAATTTTTATTCGTGTATGTCTCGACATTTTATTTTATTTTATTTTATTTTTTTCGAGAATCGCTGTCGGATTACCGGTAAACGGATTTGAACTTCATTTGCATCAGGTTTATATCGGAGAGCAATAAACCGGATGAGACCCGAAAAATCTATGAGAACCACAAGGAGATCATTACTACTGAAAAACCTACTGATCGATAATCACTATCACACTAAAACACCGATTTTCGTACGACCGCCAAAATTAAGCAACGTTAGGCCTAGTCAGTATATAGATGGGTGACCGCTTGAAACAAACAGTTATTGTGAGTTTGGATGTGTGGATGGTGTAATGGATAACGGTTCGGAATTTGACATCGGAGTGCCGAGATCCAAACCTAGTCGGGTTCGTTATATTCACATACGCGTAAATAATCTTGGGAAAAATATGAATCCACCTGGGTTAATTAATATGACTTGTGTCCAGGAGTTTAAATGTAAGGTCAATAGACATCTCCTATCTCACTAACTCGCATTCATTCTCTCAAGCTCTCTTTCATTTACTCCACCCCCATCCTTGGTATTTTCATCCGTCCATTACCCTCTCCCTGACACCCC
The DNA here is from genome assembly GCA_037127315.1 of Ascarosepion bandense. Taxonomy (NCBI): domain Eukaryota; kingdom Metazoa; phylum Mollusca; class Cephalopoda; order Sepiida; family Sepiidae; genus Ascarosepion; species Ascarosepion bandense. The sequence goes on along the minus strand of JBBBDQ010030230.1, from coordinate 410,602 downwards.
CTATAACCTACCCCTCTTTCTCATCACTTTTCCCCTACGTAACCCCTTCGCAACAGTGGCAGTAAAACTGCCTTGCTCAGAGTGAAATGATTTTAAAAAAACGTTAAATTTTCTAAATAATATTCGCCCCATGAACTGTCATCATTTTGTTGAGGTTCTAAAATCGACTATGTGTATTTTAGGTTCTACTAATGGAAGATCTTAATAAACATATAAATAACCACAAAATACTCTTAGCGATCTGAAGTGGAAAAAATTAATGTAATGTGAATCGGGCAGATGATTCGATTACAACTGAGTACAGCGGCGATGCTGCTTTGTAAAAACAATGAAGTTTTCTTCAGGTCATTGGAATTTGAGTCGTAAAGGCTAGATGTAATTTAATGGAAATGAAGATCGCTCAAATTATTTTTGAGGCTGCAACATGTGAATATAACACACAAAAAATTAAAAATTATCGTGAAATCAATCAATAAACAAACACTGTATTTCCCACCAAATAACATGCAAGGTTATTTGAAAAGGGTTAAAAAAGCAATAACATTCAGCTGAATGCTTGTACAAATTTATATATATATATATGTGTGTGTGTGTGTGTATATATATATATATATATATATATATATATATATATATATAAAGTCATTCGTATACATACACTACCGGCCATAATTATTAAGCCACCCCAGTTTTTTAATAGAAATTATGTATTTCATATTTTTAGTAATTATTGCCAAGTGGTTAATTCTAAATGAAAGTAGAAAGGTTCTTTTGTTATTATTACTTTGCAAAATTTTACAAGGCAGATAGCGATAATTTACCCATCGCACCCTGTAGATTTGCTATAAATATATTTATATATATACATATACACTACCGGCCATAATTATTAGGCCACCCCAGTTTTTTAATAGAAATTATGTATTTCATATTTTTTAGTAATTATTGCCAAGTGGTTAATTCTAAATGAAAGTAGAATGGTTCTTTTATTATTATTACTTTGCAAAATTTTACAAGGCAGATAGCGATAATTTACCCATCGCACCCTGTAGATTTGCTTCATATATATATCTATATATACACTACCGGCCATAATTATTAGGCCATACCTGTTTGTTTGTTTTTTAAAGAAATAATGTATTTCATACTATTTTCATTGCCAAGTGTATAATTCTAAATAAAAATAGAATGGTTCTTTTGTTAATATTGCACAATAACATGTGCATCAAATGAACTGTTCTTGTGTGCAGTTTTTTGTGCTCTCTTCTCAATGCTAGTCCCTTATCCTTATTGCCTTGCCGAATCAAAGGCTTACTGGCTGCTTTGTGTGCGTTGTGACGCAGTGGATATCGGCTAGGAACGAGAAATCGGAGAGCCGAGTTCGAATTCCAGTTGAATTCCTTGCATTCACTTACGCGCAAATACCCTTGGGAAAGGTATTAATCCGTCTCTTCCTTCCAGTTATGGGTTAAATGACAGAACAGATTGGGTTCTATAGCCTTGGTCGGCAACCAGTCTACCGTAGAAAGCAATGGCAACCTATTGCGGGATAATCTTCTGCCCAGTCAGTCATGTCTCTTTCGAGACATGATCGCCCAAGCGTGTATCACGTATGGCACTTAACTGACTGAATGACAAAAGTACCATTCTATTTTCATTTAGAATTATCCACTTGATAATAAACATTAAAATAGTATGAAATGCATCATTTTTTTTTTTAATCTGGTGGGTGGACCAATAATTATGGCCGGTAGCGTATATATATATATATATATATATATATATATATATAATTCAATCAATTATAATAATCTCGTGAGCTTGAGTAAATGGATGACGGTAAAATGTTTAGAAGAAATGACAAAAAATCAAAATTTTATTAATAGCTACAAAGTACAAGAAATTGTGGAGAGCCATGATCGACACATAGAATAATAATAATAATTTAATCGATTATATATTTTATTCTGTCATCATTCGGGGATTAGTGTATCAAACAGCAGTTGTAATATTATTTACATATGTATATAAGCTTAAGTTTAATGGTTTAAGGTTTGAAATGAAAACAGAAAAATTTTGTAAGCAATTAGAAAACAAATCTAATAAATTCCTAATTCGAATTTCCTCCTATTGCTAAAATACGATATATGAATATCTGATACACTGTATTTGAGAAAATTCGGCAACCTGTGAAAATCCTCACCAGAAAAATAAAAAAATAATAGAGGGATGAAAGCAATTGTATTATATTAAATGAACGGTGGATGTGATTGACAGACACATCCGGCCGTAGGTAAAGTTGACAAAGTGACGAGGATGTGGTTGACAGATACATCCGGCCGTAGATAAAAGTCAACAAAAGACAAGGATGTGGTTGACAGATATATCCGGCAATAGTTGATGTCAACAAAGTGCAACGAAGAAAAACACTTGAAAAGCAATAGACCGCCAGGTGTGATTGACGTATACATCCGGCCGTAGATAAAGTCAACAATGTGTGGGAGTTTTAAGACTATATAAAGTCTAGATTTTTGGGCTGAAGATACGGAGACTGGCTAACGACTGCCGTCAGCTCCTTCGCATGTGCGAACTCTCTCCGGTTGCCCTCCTGCTCCAAACAAGCATCACCGACAAAGAATAAAAAATATATATATGGGTTCCTCATTGTTTGTCCAGATCCAGCGGTCGTATATAACACACTCAATGCTGGGTTATATAAAAAAAGAAAAGCTTGAGTGATTTCATAGATGCAGCGGTCGGTAGCGCCCAAGTTGTAAAAGTGTAACTGTCGATTATTATAACCAATCGGTTATATAATCTTTTCACCCCAAGCAAGGCAGTACTGCCACTGGTTCGCAGGGGGCTACAAAAGAGGTGGGTGAAAGCTTGCACAAGAGGAGAGCGAAGAGATAAAGGAACTGGTCACAGGGGGTGTTAGAATGGGTAAGACAAGGATGGGAATACTGGTGTAAAGAGAGTTACGTGAGAGTAGAGCGAAAAGGGAGAAGATCAAAATACAGGGGGTCTTGGGGAGAGGATAAGTAAAGAATTGGAGTCAAGAGGATAAGAGATGGCAATAGATGCTGTATTTAAATTCTTGGAGATTGTGGCTGTCAGGGAAGCAAGTATACAGAAAGGAGTTCCACAGACGGGAACTGCGTTAAAAGAAACTTAGAAACTGTTGGGAAAGCTCTCAGGCATTCGCCTGATTGCTCTATGACACTGTCAGCTCTCTACTTCCGAGCAGAGAGCACAAACCCAGTCGTGGTTCCGCCGAAGGGTAGAACTACGACTGGGGAAAAATAGACAGATATTTTTTGGCCCGGCTATATGGCCGGGAATACCCACTATAAAATGACCACGTGTTACATCTGGCCTTGCGTGGGAAGGCTAGTAAATACAAAAGAAACTGTTAGAGTAGAAGTAGCTGTTGCATTTGGTTGTTCTGACTGTAAAAAAGTGGGACCTTGTTGCAAGTCTAGTTGCTCGAGTAAATTCGTGCAGAGGGCATCAGGGAGCTAAGCTTGTCAGAGCAGAAACCGTGAAGATATTTGTAGAAGAGACAGAGGGAAGCCACATCCTGTCGGTGAGAAAGTGACTGGAGTAGAAATACCGTATCGGGACCGACTACATTGCAGATTCTCTTCTGAATCCTGTCGAGAGCCCTAAGATGAATATCTGGGGCGCCCGACCATATATTTCAACAGTATTCAATGCACGGGCGATTGGCTGATTTGTATGTGTAAATTGGATTTGGGCGAGAGAAAATTCCTGGCCTGACACAGTGATCCAACCTTTCTAGCAGTAGATTTAGCTTTTGATTCAATGTAGTCGTTCCACTTAAGATCGTCTGAGAGAGTGAGGCCGATGAGACGCTGTGTATTGCTTCCCGGGACACTAGCTTGATCCATGCTGATGGGGGATAGGAAGGATTATCTGTGGTGGTTAAAGGATAGCAGCTTCGTTTCGTGCCATTTCTTACCATAGACCACGACAAAGTGGAGGTCTGTTTCAAGATCAGTAGCGAGATTATCTTTTTCAGCCTTGACAGAGCTCTTACTGCGGCGGGAGTATACGGTGGTGTCGTCAGCGTAAATGCCTACTTGGGATTTGAGCACATCAGGGAGATCGTTGATGAAAATCAGAAAGAGTGTCGGACCCAGAATAGAGCCCTGGGGAACACTTGCGTTCTTGTTATAGGATTATTTTTTTTTATCGTTTCACCCCATGCAAGGCGGTAACGCCATTGATGCTCAGGGGGCTACATTAAAGTAAAAGATTAGATATGAGGAGAGTAAAGAGAAAGTCGAAACAGTTACAGGGGGTGTCAGAGAAAAGAGCAAGAGAAGGATGGGGATACAGGTGTGATGACAGTTGCAAAGGTGGAGAAAGGAAAAGATATTCAGGGTGTTGTAGAAAGAACGAGTCCAGCGGTTAAGAGATGGGTATTGACATTGCATTTAAATTCATGGGGAGGTTGTAGCCCTCAGGAAAGCAAGAATATGGAAGAGAGTTCCACAGGCGGGAAGTGCGAGAAAAGAAGCTAATGAAGTAGAATTGTCGTCTGCATTTGCTCGATCTAGCTGTGAATTGATGGGACCCATATGCCAGCCTAGTTGCACGAGTAAGCTCCTGGGGGTATGTCGTTTACATGGTTTGATAGGAACGGTTGGATTAAATCAAACAAGCGTGCAGTTATACCATAGCTTTGTGGCTTGCGCAGAAGACTAGCGTGCCAGATTCAGTCAAACGCTTTGGAGATATCCAGAGAAACAGCTCTTGCTTCGTCGTTCTTATCGAGAGCCCGTTATATGCATTCGGTCATGGTCGTTAGCATATCAGCGGTAGACGAGGGGAAACGGAATCCTTAGAGTCTGTTGGAGAATATGTTATGGGCTGTGAGATGTTGAACCACTTCAGTATTGATGGTAGCCTCTAACTTCTTCTTCTTCTATGTGCCCTGTCCCTTCAGGACGTAGGCGATCATGGCTTTCCACGTTTCCCTATCCCTAGTGGCTCTGAGCACGCCTTCTCCTGTTACACCATGCAACCCTCGTTCCGTCATTCACCTGATTAGGTCCTTCAAATATGTTATCCGTTGCTTTCGTTTGTCTCTTTTTCCCTCTATCTGGCCTGTTAGTATCAGGTTCTCCAAGTCCTCTTTCCTCATTGCATGTCCCAGGAACTTCAGCTGTCTCTTCCTGATACTCAGTATTAATTTCCTTTTCGTTTCCATCATTTATAAAACCTCATCATTGTTCACATTCTCGATCCATGATATTCGCAGCATCCTTCTGTAGAACCTCATTTCAGTTGCTTCAAGTTTTTCCTTCATCTTTGATGATATTGTCCAGCATTCACTGCCATATTGAAGAACGGACAGCACATAGCAATCCAGTACTCTCCTCTTTGTTTCTAGTGAAATTGTCCTGTTTCTTAATACTTTACTCAACTTCTGGAGTGCTTCCTTCGCCATGCCAGTTCGCCTTCGGTTAAAAAATCAGTAGGAAGCTGAAAGGGTGATAATTAGAGGAGACCGAGTGTTCTCCAGAGTTCTAAAATACAGGAAACGTAGAAGAGAACTTCCAGCATTCAGAAAAGCGGAACACATAGGCAGTAGTTATAGAGTTTGGAGAGGACGGAGGGGAGATGAGGAACACATTTCTTCATGACGATGACCGGGATTCCGTCACTTCCACACGCTTTATGGGGTATCAAGCTTTGAAATTATGTCAGAGACCTTACAGTGGGTTGTGTATACGTCAATCAGTTGAGCCTCAGTTCTAGGTGGGAAGTCGGGTGCGAATACCTCAGATGAATCAAATGTGGAGTTAGAGGAGAATATGCGAGCAAAGCACTCGGTCTTATCGGCTGTGGCTGTGAGAACCTCAAATTTATTGATTAAAGAAGATTATTAAGGATTTGCTGTTGCTCAAAACACATTTGCAGAGCTGCCAGTATTCTTTGGAGACGGACTTACGGTCTGCTATAGGCTGCTTCATTTTATCAACAAACAACAGCAACATTTAAAATCCTCTTACACTCATTACGAACGGAAATAAAAAGGCGCATATTATGGTCAGACGCGTGGCTCCGATATAGCTGAGAGAAGTTATTTCTGTAGCGGACAAGCAGGCAGAAGAGAACCAGGAGGACAAATGAGAACTTCCTGGCCAGAATGAAAGAATCGATGCCAGCTTTCACCCAAGAGGAGACATCAGAAGTGCAGTCCTCAATAGGATGACTAAACACTTTTTCCTAAGAGGCGTTACATAAAATCATGGAACGAATCCCAGTCTGATAGCAGTAAGAACTTCTGTTTATAAGAGATTTCTGGTGGGAGTGGAGAAAGATATTAATGGAAAACACAGCAAGATCAGAGGTTCCAAGGGGTCAAAGCTGCATAACTTGTCAGGAGTCATAGATAGAAATGAAGCAGAGATCTAACAGAGAAGCGTGTCATGTAGGAATACTATAGACGCACTTGGGGAAATCCACCACTTTTTTTAAAATCGTGTCACCCCGAGCAAGGCGGTAACGCCACTGATGTGCAGGGGACTACATAAGAGTAAAAAGATTAGATAGGAGAGAGAGTGAAGAGAGTGAAGTGAAAGACGAACCAGTTAGAAAAGAAGCAAGAGAAGGATGGGAATACAGGTGTGATGACAGTTGCAAAGGCTGAGAGAAAGGAAAGAATATACAGGGTATAAATTCCTGGCGGTTGTAGCCGCCGTCAGGAAAGCAAGAATATGGAAGCGAGTTCCACAGGCGGGAAGTGCGAGAAAAGAAGCTGCAGGAGTAGAATTGTCGCTTGCATTTGGTTGATCTAACTGTGAATGGGTGGAACTCAGTTGCCAGTCGGGTTTCACGAGTAAACACCTGTTGCAGGGGCACCAGTGACTTAAGTTCGTTGGAGAAGAAGCCCTGAAAGTATTTATAAAACAGACAAAGGGAAGCCACATCCCGTCAGTGGGGAAGTGGCTGGAGTCGAGCAGCCAAGTCGGTACCTATCCCATTACCGATTCTCCTTTGGAGCCTGTCAAGAACACTGAGATGAAGAGCAGGGGCGTCTGACCGTGTATGACAGCAGTACTCCATGCGTGAGAGACTGAGTAATTGCAGAGTTCATTGCATGAATGCCATTAGGATCGGTGACATTCTCGGCCACTTGGCATGGTGGGCATTAAATTCCCCGAACATAAATATGTTAACGAACGGGTTGGTGGAAATAGCCTTGTCTATATTGTCAGAGACACTGTCTAGCAAGGAGCAGTCGGAAGAAGAAGGGAAATGGTAGAAAATAAAAAAGATCGCTAACTGATTTTAGAAGTGAAAGACGGTGACACGTATGAATGGTCAGAAGATTCAAGTCACCCTAGCGAGAGGAAGGTGTTCGCTAACGTAAACCCCAGACTCTTCTTAAGAGAGGGAGGTAGTCAGGAATCGAAAAATCAGAGAAAGGGATTGTGGGGTTAAGACTGATATCGCAAAGCGCTAGGATGTCGGAGGTTTTTTCTTGGAGGAAAAATTCCACGCTGTAGAAGTTGGTACACATATCACGGATTTTTTAAGGAAATTTGAAGCGGTTTGGGTGATTTTCGTTTGGCTGGTTTAGCTTTGTTTCTTGGAATGTGGTTGTTCATTTTTGTGTTATTTGGTGAGGAGTGCCCTCAAGTAGAGGTGGCAGATGGTCATTGACTGCGACATGTGCAGGAAGAAAGCTGGTGCAGACTGCAGAATGGTGCGGCTTCGGGGTTGCACACCGGAAGCGCTTGCAGAGATACCTATCCATGCGCCTAATGGCACTGCAAGAACTTCGATATTATGCAACTGTTAATCAGAGAAGCCGCTCCCGACACAAGAGTTAGTGCTCTTAACTACCGGTCGGAAGCAGCAACCAGAAAACTGCCAACCCGGTATCCTAAAAGAGACGTTGCCATCGACGGCACACAGAAAAATTGCGTGAGCACCAATATTAATGTCTGCGCATACAAAAGGTAACGAGAGCCATTTCCTAAACAGGGAACTAGGAATTAGCCTTTCCTCCTGTTCAATAGAAGTGGGGGGTGTATGAACCGGGATGATTTAGGATGAAAAAAGAATACTATATCAAAATTATGGCAAACAGACAAGTTCAGAACAGAAGCTAATCTCGTCCGAGTTTAAATAAAGTAATTTCTTAAAAATCGTAAAAATCTCTTACTTTTTTGTTCAGCACTTATGATAGGCGGCTTGATTTTCACTAGCCTTTGGCTTGATATGCAAAGAAAGACTGCGGTCAACTCTACAGGTCCATCGGAGTGGGAAAGGGTAAAAGACATAGACGAAGAGAAGTTTCTTCCCAAAATAATAGGCGTGTTTTTTTGTTGTTTTTTTTTTGTGGGAGTTGTAGGGGTGATATCTACGGGCAAACAATATACAATATGTATATGATAGGTAACTTAAAAATTAAAATTAAAATTAAATTATTTGATGAATCTCAACTGAAAATAGAATACCATATCAGGATTATGGCAAACAGGCAAGTTCACATCAGAAGCAAATCTCATCCGAGTGAAATAAAGTAATTTTTTTTAATCGTACTGACCAAATCTTACTTTGGTGAGAATTTTCGTCTCTTAATGAACTTTAGTATATTGGCTACAAGAAAATGGTGTAAAGGAACGGTACAGCAACTTCAGTCTAAGAACAAACAATGAGAATAACTGCCAAAATCCCCTTTCGAGCTATGATGATAATTACAAGACCTACAAAGATGTTAGTCGTAGAATGCCAGACATGCAGCAACATACAAAAAAGAAGCATTATATATAGGAAAAAAAGTCAGTGTATCATTACATTTTAACACTAGCAGTATAGCCCGGCGTTGCTCGGGTGTAATGAAAGCTTTAAAACTAATCCATGGTCCTGGAGCTCAGACTCTATGGACGTTGGCACGAAAGACTAAAAAGCAATAGTTGTTTCCAGTTAAAGCAAAACTGTAGACTGAAAGAAAAATGAATGGATGTAAGTCAAATTTTGATTTCCTGGTATCGATATCAAATAAGTTTTTTCGTCGTAAACTGAATTTTGAAGGCTAAATAAGTCCTCTGAGTAAATGGTATCATGGCTGAGACTAAGAGCTACAATTATATCTACTTAGAGCCAAACCCAAAGCAAATACTAAAATAAAAGGGCTGAAAAAATACAGAAACATCTTGCCTTTTTTATATATATATATTATCGATTTTCTGCACTATTGTAAGAACTGCAACCTCGAAATTTCTGAATATCGTTTCTTATGTCTTTGTCTATGAGTGTATCAAATTTGATTAAAATCGGATCACGCCTTCTATAACCCGATTTTTTCGATTATCGATTTTCGATATTTATCGGGGGTACCTCGACACAAAACCTATCTAAGAACACTCGCAGACGCTTATAGTACAACTGTGTAAATTTTTAAGAAAATCAGTTCATCCGTCCGTTTCGGAGTCTATAGGTAACGGACACACACACACACACACACACACACTGACAAAGTTCCATTTATAAATAAGTTTAGATAAGTTCGATTTGTTATTTTAATTTCCTAATCTATAATCATTTTTGTTTATTCTGTTTCAAATAGAACTTATATCTTATCATATATTTTCATTTTAGGGTCATCAATGGCTGAGTCTTTAAAATACGATTTATTTATCTCATATTTTAGAAAAATTTTGATTTCTCTTACTGTGTCTCTGTTTTATTCGTTCTTCCATTACAATTATTTTCTTCGGAAATAAAATGTATTAACAAAATACATTTAATTTCATTCATTACAGCAAAAGCGTGACACACGTAGGTACCTTGGTAGGTATTACTGTATACTGTATTGTAATATAAAACTACAACTTGCTATGTTGTTCACAGTAAAAACTGAAGTAACGATTGGATAAAATAATTAAAACTAAACCAATGAAAAGTATTTTCTAGCTTGGAGGTGAATCCAGATAACGACAGCAAAGAAAGATTTTAAATTTTTAAAAACAATAATACTCTCTCCCTCCCTCCCTCCCACTCTCTCTCACTCTATATATATATATGTGTGTATATATATATATAGATATATATATATATATATATATATTTTTTTTTTTTTTTAATCATATCACCCCAAGCAAGGCGGTAACGCCACTGATGTGCAGGGGGCTACATAAGAGTGAGAACATTAGAAAAGAGAAAAACAGGAAACCGCATCCTAAACAGGAAACAAGGGATGAGCCTCTTCACCTGTTCAATAGACGTGGGTGGAGTGTGAACCGGGCGATAGTTTAGTCTATCTACTCCAATTGAAAAAACAGTGAGAAGATTAGAAAAGAAAAACCGGAAACAGCATCCTAAACAGGAAACAAGGGATAAGCCTCTTCACCTGTTCAATAGACGTGGGTGGAGTGTGAACCGGGCGATAGTTTAGTCTATCTACTCCAATTGAAAAAACAGTGAGAAGATTAGAAAAGAAAAACCGGAAACCGCATCCTAAACAGGAAACAAGGGATAAGCCTCTTCACCTATTCAATAGACGTGGGTGGAGTGTGAACCGGGCGATAGTTTAGTCTATCTACTCCAATTGAAAAAACAGTGAGAAGATTAGAAAAGAAAAACCGGAAACCGCATCCTAAACAGGAAACAAGGGATAAGCCTCTTCACCTGTTCAATAGACGTGGGTGGAGTGTGAACCGGGCGATAGTTTAGTCTATCTACTCCAATTGAAAAAAAAAAAAAAAACAGTAAGATTAGAAAGGAGAAAAACCGGAAACCGCATCCCAAACAGGAAACAAGGGATGAGCCTCTTCACCCGTCCAACAGGTGTGGGTGGAGTGTGAACCGGGCAATAGTTAAGTATCTACTCCAATTGAGAACAAAAAAAAAAAAAAAAGTTAAAGATTTCAAAAAAAGAAAAAGAAAAAAAAATGTGACTTATTAAGTTTTAACTTAGTTAAAGTCCAGCCAAAAATTTCTTCTAAAAATAAAATCAAACGTACAGTTACACATGAAAAGTTCTAAAATTAAGCAAAAATATTGGGCAAAAACGAATAAATAAATAAAAAAAGCGAAAAATACCTCACAGTTTAACACAGGAAATTTGAATTAAAGTTTCATTCTTCAATTCTTGCTTTTCCCAAAAATCAACATCAAGTTAACCTGCTTGGTGAATTCTCATTCAAAGAACAGAACATGGCGTGGGGGGGGGGGACTGATGGCTGCTGATACCTATATATGTATATATATATATATATATAATCTAAGAGAGATATACTATATATTTTACAGTAATTCTTTGTTCATTTTAGATTTCCTGTGTGACGTTTTCTCTTATTTACCATGGGTGTTTGTGTGTACGTCGTCCGGCGTTGCTATGTTTCATTTGTTGAGTCTGTGTGTGCGTTGTTATCTCTTTCTAAAGCATGACACACGTAGGCACTATGGTATTAATATATAGATATATTCTTGGGTCATCAGGTGTATTCTACTTCAAACTAATTTTAAGAGTGTGCTAATCAAGTAATTATAACCTAAACGCCCGGCTATAAAATGCTTGTGAATTATGGAATACTTTCTGTCTCAGATTCTGCGTTGGGAAATAAATAGATAAAATAACTGAAAGCAATTTTTTTTAAAAGACTTCGTATGAGATTATGTCTTTGTTAGAGAATCTTTAAAATGTAAAGAAAAAACTACAAAACCAACGGAAGTACTGTTGTTTGTCTGTCTTTAATAATTGCTTATCTTAATTTGTTCAGTGGCTCAGAATTAGTAAGCGGAGTCATTGTTCTATTTAATTTGTGCACAAAATGATCGTCTGCTTAGATACGTATTCCATTGATTAACTTCTTGGCAAAATGTTAGAGAGTGTTTAGATACGTCTCAGGTCGGATGCAATAATTTTCTTCTAGGAGAAATTTTGCTCTTATTTAATAATTGATCAAAATATAGCTCAATATCTCTCGCGATATATATATATATATGTATATAAAATTTGTGTGTGTGTTTTATTATTATTCATATTTGAATACATGAACGGGCGATCAGCGTACTGCTAATTTGAACAAAAAGTAGGACTACCATACCGATTTCAAATCAGTTAAGTTCCATACGTGATACACGCTTAGGGCGATCATGTCTCGAAAAAGACATGACTGACTGGGCAGAAGATTACCCCGCAGTAGGTTGCCATTGCTTTCTGCGGTAGACTGGCTGCCAGCCAAGGCTATAGAACCCAATCTGTCCTATTATTTAACTCATAACTGGAGAGAAGAGATGGATTAATACCTTTCCCAACGGTGTTTGTGCGTAAGTGAATGCAAGGAATTCAACTAGAATTTGAACTCGGCTCTCCCTGATTTGTCGTTCCGAGTCGATATCCACTGCACCACAACGCACATCCGATTTCAAATAACAGACGATAACCTTAAAATATTCTTGATTGACTCCTCTAGCTCAGGGGTTTTCAAACTTTTTGACTTACGGACCCCTTTATTTAAAATTTATCCATGGGTGACACTTGCACCCTGAAAAAAAAAGCAAATTTGAACATCAAGCTCTTGCATTTGTAAAATAATTTTTTGTATAAATAACGTTGACATGTAATGGGCGATAGTGCAAGCTTTTGTCATTTGATAACATTAATAAGTAAAAATAAATATCCAGACATTGAAAATTTATACTTTGAATTTCACGTGATGAGTTAATCTACGGACCCCCTATCATATCTTTGCGGACCACAGTTTGAAAACTCCTGTTCTAGCTTAGGCTGGGAATTAGCGCATAAGATGGATAATTTTGAACTGAAAACCAATTGAGCGTCGGCTTACATCTATCAAAAAAAAAAAAAAAAAAAAAAAACTCTTTCCTCACAAATCACAGCAGAAATGCCAAATACATTCCTAGTCCAGCCAGACCCGGTGTGTTTCAAAATTAATATCAGCATTGAGCGCCAGTGGCCATATCTTACGCAGAACCTCTCATCAGGTGTTCCCAAAAGGAGACGTGCTTAGCGGACTTAAGGAAAGTTTGCATGGCTGACTGAAATTCCACTTTCAACTGGATCATGTGCTATATTCTGTGCGAATGAGTATACGGATACTATAAATTTTTGGCGTGATAAGGCTAAAGTTCTAATCTTTATTAGGATTTTGATTGATTGATTGATTGATTGATTACGGCTTATTAGAATATATATATATATATATGTGTGTGTGTGTGTGTGTGTGTGTGTGTGTGTGTGTGTGTGTGTGTGTGTGTGTGTGTCTTGCTGAAAAACTACAGAAAATCATTGGCAAATTGAAAAGAAAAAGAAAAGAGAAATGTCAACGAATATAAAAAGAAAAATATATATATATGTTGTGTGCGTATATATATATATATATATATATATATATATATAGTGTATCAAGGCAGCAGATAATTTTCTAAACATATACTGTTAAATATATTGACACTTTTAGTGCAAAGAATTTGTCATTTCAACTGAGCAGGTTCATGCCGACTTCAAATTTCGTGAAGACACCGTTATGGGCTGGGTTTTAAGGAAGGCATCATAACAGTGTCTTCATGAAACTTCAAAGTCGTCATGAAGCAGCTCAGTTAAGGTGACAAATTCTTTACACTAAATCTATCTATCTATATATATATACATATATATAGTGTATCGAAGCAAAAGATAATTTTTGAAACATGTACTGTTTAATATAAGAGACAATGAATGTTAACGGCTCATGATTAAACATAATAGACATTCATTGTCTCTTATATTTAACAGTATATGTTTAGAAAATATATATATATATATATATATATATTGTGAATAAATATTGCATTTAAACATTTTTTGAGATTAACAATGCTTTGGTTTTTTTCTTTTTTCAGATACAAACCCTACTAATTAACCCATAGCATGAGGAGAGAAGAGATGGATATTTGTGGGAAAGTCACTGGTATTTGCATATAATCGCGTGTAACAAACTCGAATGTGATTCCAACTCGGCTCTTCGATTTCTCATTACGAGCCACTATCCTTTACACCACCTGCACATCCACTTCACTCGGAATTTACTTTAATACATATTTGTTTTAATCGTTTCACCCCAAGCAAGACAGGACCACCACTGGTGCGCAGGGGGTTACAGTGAGAGAAAAAGACAGAAAAACAATGTACAGGAGATGTCGAAGAAAGGATAGGAGAAAGATGGGAATCAAGGACATAGAAGACAACATTTAAACTTTTGAAGATTGTGGCTATCGGGGAAGTAAGTATATGGAAGAGGGTTCCACGGTCGGGGAGTGCAATAAAAGAAACTGATAGAGTAGTTACTGGTTGCCTTTGACTGTTTTAACACTAAAAGGGTCGGACCTAGAAGCCAATCCAGTAACACAAGTACATTCATGTGGCCTGGGCACCAGAGAAAGAAAACCGTCGGAGCAAAAGCCGTGAAAATATTTGTAGAAAAGGCAGAGGGAAGCCACATCTTGACGGTGAGAAAGTGACTGAAGTCAAGCTGTTAAGTCAGGATTGATTATTTTGCAGATCCACCTTTGGATTTTGTCGAGAACTTCAAGATGAATAGCTTGATCACCCAACCAAATATGGCAACAGTATTCAATGCACAGTTGATTTTCTAAGCGCCGCTTGGATGTGGCACAAGGCCGAAAGTATGGGGTATCCAGTGAGGATCGAACTCACTACTCAGTTGTAATAGTTTCTAGCAAGACAAGCTTGCTCACCATTACACCACGCCGAGGTACCCTTATTTTCTAAACATCGCTCAGATGCGTCACAAGGCCGAAAGTATGGGGCACGCAGTGAAGATCAAACTCACGACTATAGTGTAACAGGTTCTAGCGAAACAAGCTTGCTAATCATTACGCCACGCCGACGTGCCCACAGACGAAGGATAGATTTATAAATATGCAAGATGGATACTGACAAGTAAAAAAAATAAAATAAAAATATTTAATGTATTTTTTTAGTTCAAGTTTTTGCAGCAGCAGTTGGGCTTGTTATTGAGCGCAACTCTTAAATTTGCCTCGTCATCTAGCACGGAACTTAAAACAGAGACAGAAAAAATCGAAACTCCTTTTTTATTCTTAACTAGCAGTATAACCCTGCGTTGCTCGGGTGTAATGAAAGCTTTAAAACTAATCCATGGTCCTACAGCTCAGACTATTTGGACGTTGGCACGAAAGACTAAAAAGCAATAGTTGTTTACAGTTAAAGCGAAACCGTAGACTGAAAGAAAAATGAATGGATGTAAGTCAAATTTTGATTTCCTGGTATCGATATCAAATAATTTTTTCGTCGTAAACTGAATTTTGAAAGCTAAATAAATCCTCTGCGTAAACAGTATCATGGCTGAGACTATGAACTACAATTATACCTACTTAGAGCCAAACCCGTAGTAAAAAGTAAAATAAAAGGGTTGAAAAAAATACAAACATACAGGCAAATAAACAGACACACGCAGAAACATCTTGCCTTTTATATATATATATTATCGATTTTCTACACTATTGTAAGAACTGCAACCTTGAAACTTTTGAATATTGTTTCTTATGTCTTTGTCTATGAGTGTATCAAATTTGATTAAAAACGAACCACTTCTATAACCCGATTTTTTCGATTTTCGATATTTATCGGGGGTACCTCGACACAAAATATGTATACACAAAATCTAGTACAGTACATGGTGTAATAGTGGAGAAAGAAGAAAATCAGTTCAGCCGTTTCGGAGTCTATAGGTAACGGACACACACACACACACACACACACACACACACAGAGACAAAGTTCCATTTATAAATAAGTTTAGATATTGTTCACCCAATACAATGTCTAAGTGTCACTGACGGTGAAGGATCAATGAATTGGGATACTGTAAGGGCGTTCATGGAAAGAACAAGAGTTACATATGATGAAGACTTCTTCTTCTTCTATGAGCCCTGTCCCTTCAGAACGTAGGCGATCATGGTTCTCCACGTCTCCCTATCCATTGTGGCTCTTAGTATGTTTGCTCCTGTTACACCTCGCAACCAACGTTCCGTCATCCACCTGATCAGACCCTGCAAATATGTTATCCGCTGCCTTCCTCTGTCTTTTTTCCTTCTATCTGGCCTGTCAATATCAGATTCTCCAAGCTTTCCTTCCTCATTGCATGTCCCAGGAACTTCAGTTGTCTCTCTCTGATGCTCACTATTAATTTCCTTTTTGTTGCCATTCTTTCCAACACCTCATCGTTGCTTGCATGCTCAGTCCACGATATCCGCAGCATCCTTCTGTAGAACCACATTTCCGCTGCTTCAAGTTTTGCCCTCATTTTCGATGATATTGTCCAGCATTCACTGCCGTATTGAAGAACTGACATCACATAGCAATCTATCACTCTTTTCTTTGTTTCTAGTGAAATTTTCCTTTGTGTTAGTACTTTACAAAGTTTCTGGAACGCGTCCTTTGCTATGCCAATTCGCCTTCGGATCTCTGTGTCACACTTTCCATCTCCTGTTAGAACATTTCCTAGGTTTTCAAATTTTTGTACTTGATTCTAAATAACGGTTAACCCTCGACTCGAAGTTGGGGTAGTAGATGTCAGCTCATTGGCGAACAGCCTTTGTAAACGCCCTTCTTCTCAGAGATCATTTATTTCTTCCAAACGAGTGACCCTATCTTGGTGTCTGCTACCGACTTTCGTTCCAGCATTATATTTGCGACTCTAGAATTTCTGCAGCTTTGCTTCCTGAGAGTACGTTATTTCTTTTCTTGAAGTAACAGAAATGTTGTTCTACAGAAGGATGCTGAGGATGCCATGGACCAAAAATGTGAGCAATGACAATGTTTTGGAGAGAATGTAAACGAAAAGGAAACTTATACTTAACATAAGGAAGAGACAGCTGAAGTTTCTGGAACATGGAAAATGGCTTATATTTTACATTCTTACAAAGGTAAAAATCAGAACACTCACTTTTCGTAGAGAAATTTAAATATCGGAGAAATGTTCTAAAAGAGGACAAAAAGTGCAACAAAATGTGCAACAAAAAGTGCAACACTTGGCGTTGACAATGCGCCTTTGCGCATTGTCATGGCCAAGTGTAATATATTACCCTGTACGGTCGATGTAAGTGACGCATACATCCGTCTCTAGGTAAAGTCGACAAAGTGATGAGGATGTGGTTGACAGATACATTCGGTCGTAGATAAAAGTCGACAAAGACCAAGGATGTGGTTGATAAATATATCCGACCGTAGATGATGTCAACAAAGTGCAACGAAAGACAAGTATTGCGTGGATGAAGAGGCGTGGCCAATATGGGTCGTGAAGAAGTTTTAAGACGATATACAAGTCTAGAATTTTTGGCTGAAGATACAGAGAGGCTCCCGACAGCCTCTTCGTGTGCGCAAACTCTTTACAGCTGCCCGCCTGCTCCACACAAGCATCATCGCCGAAGAATTAAAATATGTTTATATTTTTATATATACGTGCTCCTCGTGGTTTTCCAGTGGTAGTATATAATACATTCGAAAAGCTAAGCAGAGTATTAAGAAACAGGATAATTTTGTTGGAAGCAAAGAAAAGGGTAATAACTATTATTATCTATCCTCCTATATGACAGCAGATTCTGGACAATCTCCTCAAAAATGAAAATACTCGGAGCAACAAAAATATGCTACTACAGAAGGGTGCTGAGGATACCATGGACTGAACATGTAAGCAACAAGAGGTTTTGAAGAAAATGGAAACAAAAAGAAAACTTACACTCAACATCAGGAAGAGGCAGTTGAAATTTCTGGGACACATGATGAGAGAGGAAGGCTCGGAAAACCTGATACTTACAGGGAAGATTGAAGGAGAGACAGGAAAGCAGTACGTAACATATTTGATAAGCTTGAGCAAATGGATGACGGAACAGTTTGGTAGAAATCAGAAAAATGTAAAACTTATTAAGAAACATAAGGGACAGAAGATGTGGGGGGGGGGGCCATGATCGCCTATGTCTTGAGGGGACACGGCACATAAAAGAAGAACCCTGACTAAGAATTACAAATCGGTCATGCCAAAACCAAGCAAGTACAAAAACAAATATCTCGAAAGTATTTTAACACAGGTCATATGATGTGACACCGCATAGTTTTTCGTCGTTCGTCTTTTTTAAAAATCCTTTTTTTATTGTCTTCTTTCAATTTCTTTCACCCTCAGCAACTACATGAGTCATGGTGGCTGTTATCGTTCCGCTTTGGGTGAAATGATTAAATCGAAGAGAAAATAACGATATTATCAATATTATAACTTTTCACACAAACAAAAACAAAAGGTTTTGAAGGAAACTCTTATCTGTATTAGAAAGAGCTGTAATATTTAACGGAATTTAGATGTATATTTTCCTGAAAAAACATTTTCTGTAAAAATCTTTATAAATGTCCCTCTTCGGAATCCCGAATAATACCTGTATAGACACGGCTAATTCTACTCTTGACATTACCATTGGTTCAAACATTTAAAAAAAATTGGACATGAATTGTTATAACCTAAACTTTTCAATATAACATCTTTATCGATCTGGAGTAGGTTGTTGCACAATTGGAAGCAGACGCAGTCACACCCGAATTACAAATGGAAAAAGATCTCAAAAAAGTGCATCAAAAGAAACTCCACAAACACCCGCCTAAAAGGATTAAATAATAATAAAAAAACAATTTTAAAAAAAGGAAAATACATAGAATGCATTTTTAAGCCAATGAAAATAAAAGTTGTCAGAGTTAAAAAAAAAAAACAAAATCATGTCGTCTTTGAAGTTAAGAGCAAAAAACAGTCAACAGTTCATATTTCGAGTTCACACGGACCTGCAACACTCGACGCAAAGAGCAAAATTCATACCAAGCACTTATCACTTGAATTCCCTACACACCACATCACTTAATCAAAATGGAAGTTTACACTTTAAATTAATTGAGTATAACACTTTACATTTAATTCAGTTATTCTTAAATCCCATTACTTAAATCTATCGGGGAGAACGAAATATTGTTCATGACTATTTCTTGGGTTTTGTTTAATTTAACTTTACTTAACATGGTCAATTCGGCGTGGCGTAACGGCTAGTAAGCCCGCTCCGCTAAATTAGTTATGACTGAATAGTGAGTTCAAACCCACTTTGAGTGCTATCAATCATATGCTATATGCAAATGTTTATGTCGTCGAGTCACATCTAAGCTATGCCTGGTAAATTCCAGCATTTACTCAGCTTAAAGCAGTTCTTATTAGAAAACAATATCTAGTCCAATGTTTCCCAAACATTGCGACGCCCCTCATAAGTATGACAGAAAAGGATAACAGGTGAAGCGGAATGATTGAAAGACAAAGATATAGAAGCAGTTTCAAAATATTTATATGCCAAAAATAAATGATTTAAAACTGTAAAATATCATTAGGGTTTACGACCTTAAGTGGAATCATTACATCGAGTCAATAGATAAATCCACTGCTAGGAAGGTTGGGTCACTTTGTCGTGCCAGGAAGTTTTTTCCATCCATCTTGCACATATACAAATCAACCATCCGTCCGTGCATGGAATACTGCTGTCATATATGATCAGGCGCCCCAGATGTTCATCTCAGTGTTATCAACAGGCTCCAAAAGGAGAATCTGCAATGTGATAGGTCCGACTTGGCAGCTCGACTCCAGCCACTTTCTCACCGGCGGGATGTGGCCGTGCTCTGCCTCTTCTACAAATATTTTCATGGCTTCTGCTCCGACGAACTTAAGTCACTGGTGCCCCCTCATCAAGAATTTACTCGTACAACCAGATTGGCAACAAGGTCCCACCCATTTACAGTCAGATCAACCAAATGCAGGAGACAATTCTACTCCACACTTTCTTTTCTCGCACTTCCCGTCTGTGGAACTCCCTTCCGTATACTTGCTTTCCTCACGGCTACAACCTCCAGGAATTTAAATGCAATGTCAATTCCCATCTCTTATCCACTTGACTCTAGTTCTTTCTACATCACCCCGTGTATCTTGTTCTTTTCTCTTTACTTTCGCAGCTGTCTTCACTCCTGTGTTCCCATCTTTCTCTTGCCCTTTCTCTGACACCCACCTGTAACCGGTTCGACTTTCTCTTCACACTCCTCCTGCCTAAAACTTTAACTCTCTTATGTAGCTCTTTGGGCATCAGTGGCAGTACCGTCTTGCTTGGGGTGAAACGATTAAAAAAGATCTTGTACATACATGCATATAATCCGTTATAAATAATTATTCGACTGATTTTGTCATTGTGATATTATCTGTTATGTCGCCAAGTATAAATGAATAACTCAACAACAGAATCAGTATATAAGTTGTATTCCGCGGAAAGACGGTTAGTATGTACAGAAGTGATTAGTAATATTTACAATGGAAAGATACAAGAGTCCAATCCGTCGTAAGACGTGTGTATACGTGGTTACTTCCGGTACGCCACCGGAAGTGTGACTAACTCTTCACTGACTCGCGCTGACTCTTCAGTAACTCATTAGAAACTCTCAAGTGACTCTCTACGACTCATTATTTAGTCGTCCCTCCCAGTAAGGGCAACATATGACACATGGTCAGTTTATATCTGGGCTTTCCGGGCTATATGGCCCGGCCAAAAAATGTCTGTCTATTTTTGCCCAGTCGTGCCTCTACCCTTCGGCGGAACCACGACTGGGTTAATGCTCTCTGCTCGGAAGCAGAGAGCGCCCTCTACCGGAAGGCAGAGACTGACAGTGCCATAGAGTCGTCAGTCTAGTGACTCTCTCCGACTTTCCTGTAGAGAATCCACCATTGCTATATATAGCAATGGGAACAGTCCATTTGTAGTCAAATAGGAGCGGCGCCCTAACATTATCGAATTCTACTAAGCATTAAGTATATATTAATTAGAATCCGCAAATTGGAGGAGAAAGTTATCAATGAGAATCTGCAGTTATCTCCCTTTAATCTTCTTTGACATTTTTATATAAACGTTCTTTGTATTACATAAAATTTCGTGAGGCGTAACCCAGAGAAAAATGTTTGGTAACTACTGGTACATATTTTTCAAGGTAGACTTGATAACGTTCACCTGCTGATAGGATTTAAAAAGACGGATGACGAAAAACTATTATTATAGAACTTACAGTCTAAAATCGATGTCCGACTTTTTATCAAATTATTGGACTTAGTTATTATTTACAAATGTCTAGTTTTAAACTGTGCTTACACAATAAATATCCACATTTTTTTTTCTAAAATTTAAAACTTAGAAAATTTTCTGAGAGTTTTTTTGGCCAGAGTTTCTTTCAAAAGCACTGCACAAATATTGGAGTATAGTAATTATCTATTTTAACTGAAAAACAAGCTAATAGATACATTTTTAATTGATGCAATTTGTTGCTCTTAAATATATATTTACACACATCGCTCATTCAGTAATGAATTAGAGCACTCTGGCTACTGGCCAGATACATACGCTAAAAAGTCTGCCTCCTTCTACCGAGCGCCCATAGCTCAGATGTAGAATCGCTGACTAACGCCAATTCAGTCGGGTTTCAATCCTGGGTTAAAAGCAATCGGATGTCTAACCGTACTGATAAGTTGTGATACAGCGAAACAGATCTGTCTGCGGATGACTATACACACATTATATATATATATATATGTGTGTGTGTGTGTGTGTGTGTGTGTGTGTGTGTGTGTGTGTGTGTGTGTCAGATTAAATAAATGAGCTGTAACGTTGACAGGTGTTATCATCATTAATTTCTCAATGTACCCAAGTACTTTCAATCTCTTTCCGAGATCAACTTCAGGGGTGTGAGTTATGGTAACAAAAGACTAACTGTAAAACTGTGTTGCTAAAAATTACTGTAATTTTTTTTCTGCTTCAAATATAACAGTTGACAAATTGCTAGCGTTCATTATAACGTAAAAATTATCCAAAATGGAATTTTTTTTTATATGTTGTAATTTCATGGTAATACACGTGTTAAAAATAAGTAGACACAATGTTTGCAATTTATTTAATCTGACATGTTTAAAAGAAAGTTTGCTACCTAAATACACACACACACACACACACACACACACACATATATATATATATATATATATATATATATATATATAATTTAAACTTATTTATAAATGGAACTTTGTGTGTGTGTATGTGTCTGTGTGCGTGTGTGTCCGTTACCTATCGACTCCGAAACGGCTGAACCGATTTTCTTGAAAATTTACACAGTTGTACTATAAGCGTCTGCGAGTGTTCTTAGCTAGGGTTTGTGTCGAGCTATCCCAGATAAATATCGAAAATCGATAATCGAAAAAATCGGGTTATAGAAGGAGTGGTCCGATTTTAATCAAATTTGATACACTCATAAGCAAAGACATAAGAAACGATATTCAGAAGTTTCAAGGTTGCAGTTCTTACAATAGTTCAGAAAATCGATAATATATATATATATATATATATATATATATATATATATATATAAAATGCAAGATATTTATGTGTGTGTCTGTTTATCTGCCTGTATATCTGTATTTTTTCAGCCCTTTTATTTTAGTTTTTGCTTCGGGTTTGGTTTTAAGTAGGCTTGATTGGATCCTCGTTTAGACTGGAGGTCATTCGTGGTCGAGAGGTCTAAGACGTTGCCAGATCAAATGGTAGCTTCCCCTATGTGGATAGGGGTCGCATGTTCGAATCCTGAGGAATGACTCACATTTCGTAACAAAAATTTATCATAAATAAGCAGGCCGGTAGATGTAAATATATAATACTGTTTAATTAAAAACTTAAATATGAGTATCGAACAAAAATAATGTTCAAACAAATCATTTCAAATTGTCGGTTGTTTATAACCAAGTTTCGTTAATTTCCGTAATATATATATATATATATTATAAGAAAGTGAATGAACTCGTAAATTAAAACCCACTATTCAAGCATTTACTTTTATAAAGATTGCTCGATAGAAAGTAGAACTGAATGTTGTAATTTGTTATTTCAATGATTTATAAAAGCATTATATCACTGCACAAAAATGTCTCTGTTTCAGAACAATACTGTTCTTCTTCAGATGATATGTTAAAATAAATGGTAAAAATCATTTATTTTGAAAATAATAGTTGAATTATTCATGGTTATTTAGAAAATTAAGGAGTGGTAGTTGGAGAAAATGCTTTTAGGTGTGTCAAAATTGTTCAATCAAAAATTAAAATTAGGTAACCATGGAGTTTTAAAATTTGGGTCGCGAAAGGGAGCAGGATGGCCTGGTGTCTCGACATGTGACATTTTAATTTTGTCTGGATAAGATACATAGTGCAACCATAGATTTTTAAATGGGTAGACAATAATTTTTAACAGTAGGTTGAATTTTAGGTTTATTTTTTTTATTAAAAATTAGATTTTTTTTACCATGTACCTTACTCAGATATAAAAAAAAAATTAAAATTTAATAATTACAATGTTTCATTTATAACTTATACTCCAACATAATTTAAAAAATAAAAATTAATTTACTAAAATAAATGACCCACTACTTAATTGCTTTTCTTACTACAATATAATACCATAATTATTTTATCCTAATTCTAATCTAAACATTCCAGCCCTTTACTCATGAAGTAATAAAAATATCTTTAATTTTTGTAAATTAAAGTTATCACCCCCAAAATTTTCGTGCAATTTAAATACATTTTCTGGCTTTATATAAGCTGCAAAAGGGTTCATAAGTCGTAAAAAAAAAAAAAAATTGATCTATCAATCTTTCTAAAATAATAAAAAATCACTATTTTTCTATTCTGAAAAATGTCGCGCAATGAAGAAGTGGATGTGTGTTGTGGGGGTAATGGATATCGGCTCCGAACGAGAAATCGAAGAGCCGGGTTCGAATTTCAGTCGAATTTGTTTAATTCACTTATGCACAAACATCCTTGGGAAAGGCATTAATCCATCTCTTCTCTCTCCATCTGTGGGTTGAACAGCAAGACAGATTGGATTCTATCGCCTTTATTGACAACTAGACTACCGCAGAAAGAAATGGCAACCCACTGCGGGGAAAAAAACTTCTGCCTAGTCAATCAATTCTCAAAAGAGATTTGAACTCTCAAACGTGTCACATCTACAGAACTTAACTGACGGACTAACGTGAAGATCTATCGAACGTGTATATCCAAAAATTATTTCTCAAAAGAATTCCCCCATTTTTACGAGTGGACCAGTCTACCTGAGTTTTGCCGTGAACGTTTCCGACCGTATTTATGCGATATCTAGTCAAGCGTATTTCTGTTAATATATTTTTGAATGTAGCCAACAATATCTAGCGATTTGTCTGAATGGTATGATATGCAATTAGTGGTGAGTTAATGTGGAAGATTGTCTAGTCAAAAGCGTCTAAGTAGCTACTCAGCCATAGCATTGTGTACAAGAACCGTGATGGACAGTTGTATAAATCGAGACATTGTTGAAGAGGATTTTAAGCACTATCTCCTCGGATCTTCCACTCCACTTCCCAAGAGCAGCTTTTAGCGTTTCGTATCGATTGACATTGGCAAAGATTATGCCTCTATAGGAAGGTCAAGAGGTAAGATTTCAATGACAGGTGCAAATTTCACCGGCTAGAGGTTATCTGCGGACTGCTTGGACTTAGAGTCAGTCCCGTGAAATGGCGACATGCGCAGATTTAGCGAACCATCTAGGCGCTCAGAAGTATTGAGGTTTGTACTTAAGTATCTAGAGATCGTCTGGTTTACAAATGGTTTCACTGATTAATTTCTTGGTACAGTGTTAGAATGCGATTGTATCTAAGGTGGAGTCTTTTTTTTTTTTTTTTTTTTTTTTGCTAAAATATTGTCCATTATCTAATAATCGAGACTGTAACCAGAAATAAACATTTTTCATTTTATTTTATCATAAAAAGTGCCAAATACAGGTGGGGGGGTGTTAAAATCAAGCAGGTACGAAAGTTTAAATATCTGAGAAGTGTTCTAACTGAAGACGGAAAGTGCGACACAGAGATCCAAAGGTGAATTGGCATGGCGAAAGAAGCGTTCCAGAAGCTGAGTAAAGTATTAAGACACAGGAAACTTTCACTAGAAACAAAGAAGAGAGTACTGAATTTCTATGTGATTTCAGTTCTTCAATATGGCAGTGTATGTTGGACAATATCCAAAAAGATGAAGGGAAAACTTGAAGCAACTGAAATATGGTTCTACAGAAGGGTCCTGCGGATATCATGAACCGAGCATGTGAGCAATGATGAGGTTTTGGAAATGATGGAAACGAAAAGGAAATTAATACTGAGCATCAGGAAGAGACAGCTGAAGTTCCTGGGATATGAAATGAGGAAGGAGGGCTTGGAGAACCTGATACTAACAGGCCAGATAGAGGGGAAAAGAGACAAGGGAAAGCAGCGGATAACATATTTGAAGGTCCTGAGCAGGTGGCTGATAGAACTGGGGCTGAGAGACGTTACAGGAGAAAGCGTGCTAAAAGCCACCAGGGATAGGAAAACGTGGAAGGCCACGATTGCCTACGTCCTGAAGGGACAGGGTACATAGAAGAAGAATATATATGCAAACTGTTTATAAGAAATTATAATGTAGATATAAAATGGGGGATCAATTCTATATTATAATCAATATATAAACTGATCCTTCATTTTGTGGCCATGCTAGTTTCCATACATTTATATTCCAGATTTATCGTCTTGAGCTAGTAGATGGCAGAGCGGGGTTTGGGTGGTGTAACAGGAGAAGGCGTGCTAAGAGACACCGGGGATAAGGAGACGTGGAAGGCTATGATCGCCTACGTCCTGAAAGGACAAGGTTCATAGAAGAAGAAGAAGAAGAAGAAGAAGAAGAAGAATTTTTAGTTTTTTCACAATTTTGGTTAAAAATCGTCCCCCACGCCTTGAAAAACACATTTTCATTTTAGATATTTTGGGATGCATCCGTATTGCTATTTAGAACTCTGGCCAAAGTCCCTGTCTTACGAACAGATTAGATTCCTGTTGTTATAGATGTTATCTTAACTCTCTAGTATTAATATCTTGTTTCCCTTGCTTAAATCACTTCAGCACTTAAATGCTTCATTCACTTTCTCACCGACGTGACGTGGCTTCCCTCTGTCTTTTCTACAAGTATTTTCACGGCAACTGCTTTGACGAACTTTTTCCCCGAATACCTCGACCACATGTATTTACTCGGGTTATTAGATTGGCATCAAGGTTCCATCCTTTTATCGTCGAATTGGTTAAATGTAACCGTCTCTTCTACTCTAATAGTTACTCTTCTCGCACTTCCTGTTTGAGCAACTCGCTTCAATTTGCCTGCTTCTCTAATAGCTACAATCTCCAAAAGTTCAAATGCAACGTCAATTGCCATCTTCTGTCTACTTTATTCCCATCCATCACTTATCTTTTCTTCAAAACCCCTTGTACCTTTTTTATTATCTCACTGTAACCCCCTGCGCACCAGTGGCATTCCTACCTTGCTTGGGTTGAAATGATTAAAGAAAAATTAATTCACAACTCATTACGGTGGATGAAAAATAATTGCCAGAAGGAAACTGTGAAAATATTGAGGAGAAATGACAATACAACGAACAAGGTTTAAAAAAAAAAGACAAAAAAATGACTACTACCCTAACTGCAATTTTTTGTCGTACAGTTAAAAATTTTGAATATTGTAGTTGACAAGAAAGCAAGACACTGGATGAGAGATTTATGGGCTAAAAGTGTGGGAGAAGAAAATATTAGAATAAAACTTTGTAGTGAATAACAAAACAAAAACGATCACTGGGTTTGACGACAAACTGCATCCGGTAGCAAGGCCTGCAAATTGGGAAGTTTTGAAGAGCATGGAACCACCTCTTAATTGTTGTTGTTCCCAGATTCACCCTGACCCGGCGTGGTAGCACCAGTTAGGGTCCTAGCTATGGACAAATAGTTAACCCCACCTACACCAAACTGGGGCCAAAACACTGTATAAAAGTATAAAAATCTATTTTTATAGTGAAAATTCCAGCAATACTTTTTTTTTAGAGAAGAAAATATTACCGGTAATACATTTTTAAAGCAAAAGATATTATCAGCAATATATTTTTGAAGAAAAATATTACCAACAATATATATTTGAAGAAAAAAATTAACAGCAGAATATTTTTGAAGAAAAAATTTAATTAGAAGACACTTTTTTTTCATAAACAAATAAATGGTTTAGAATCAAAATTTGAAATATGGTGATATTAGAAGTACCAGCATGAATAATTTAGATAAAATGTTGTTGTGACTGGCATTTTTATGCAGATAAAAAATCTTTCATCAAAAGAAATATTTTTTTAAAAAATGAAGTTGTTTTAGGATTCATGTTATTTTTTTATATTTGCTCAATGAATATTTGCCATTATTACATGTATTGAAAATTATATTCTAGAGTTCCAATAAATAAAGTATAAACGTTAGCATTATTTTACTGTTCAAATTTTCTTGTTTACTCTGGCATGTCTCTGCAAAAGATTGAAGAAGCCTAAAGAAGTGCATTTACCAACAAAAATTACATAATTGCATAAGTAATAATGATAATTATGAATTTTAAAAAAATGGGATAAGCTAATAATAATTATGAAGTACATTTTTAATTGAATATCACAACTCTAAAATATAACTCATCAGATATAAAATATTATACTATTTTTTTTTTTTAGATCAGAAGTTCAAAGTGATGAAAATTTCTAAATAGTAGAAATTGTTATAATAAAATTGTTATGGTGCCCTACCTACATTGGAATGAACTCTTCCTCCTTTATAAATACTAACCAGTTGAAACGTAGTGTAACTTGACATTTCCGATGGACACATCTATCTGCTGACTAATAACATTCTTATTTTGTATATATATTCTGTTATTCTAATATACTGGTTCAACCTACCTTCTTTTTGTTTTGTTTTTTCTGGCCCTAACAGGCCAGAACAAAAATATTCACTGTTTTGAACTTTTCTTAAATATCTAAATATTAATCACTTATACTTGCAAATTTTAACTGTAAAATGATGAGACATTGCTGCCAATCAAGTACTGTGCTTAAATTCATAAATTCTAAGTACTAAAGAAAAAATCTCATCAGAGCAACTACCATGAAAATACTTAGAGAAAAGCCATATTATATCAGTAGGAAAATGACTAAAGCCAGGATGCCAGGTCAGGCCCAATAACATTGCATATTCTTTTTGTATTTTATCAAGAATCTGTAAATATATGGCCAAAGCAGCATACCAGATATTTTATTCAGCATTTCTTGTTTACTCTGGCATGTCTCTGCAAAAGATTGAAGAAGCCCAAAGAAGTGCATTTACCAACAAAAATTACATAATTACATAAGTAATAATGATAATTATGAATTTAAAAAAATGGGATAAGCTAATAATAATTATGAAGTCCATTTTTAATTGAATATCACAACTCTAAAATATAACTCATCAGATATAAAATATTATACTATTGTTTTTTTTAGATCAGAAGTTCAAAGTGATGAAAATTTCTAAATAGCAGAAATTGTTATAATAAAATTATGGTGCCCTACCTACATTGGAATGAACTCTTCCTCCTTCATAAATACTAATCTGATTGACTTCCTAGGGGAGGTAGACAAGACGCAGTGTAACTTGACATTTCGGACGGACCTTTCTATCTGCTGACTAATAACACTCTTATTTTGTATATATGCTCTGTTATTCCAATACACTGGGTCAACCTATCTTCTTCTTTTCGTGTCTTTCTACCTGTCCCTAACAGGCCACAGGTATCAGGAATCGCGTAAAATAGAGCTTTGAGGAATACAGGCACTCATATGATAGGATCTGGAATCATGCCAGTTCATTAGAACTTCATTACGCGATTTAATAGGAATGATCGGATTAAAGCAAACAAACGTCCAGTTATACTATAGCCCTGAAGCTTGCGCAGAAGGCCAGCGTGCCAAACCCTGTCAACTGCTTTGTAGGTATTTAGGGAAACAGTTCGAGCCTCGCTGTTCTTATCAATCGCCTGATATTCGATGATGATTGTTTGCATATCAGCAGTAGACTATATATATATATATATAATCATATTGCTTGAAGCAAGGCATTTTACTTCCACTGTTTTGCAGGGTGTTACATAGGAGGAAAGTTATGAGAAAGAGTGACAGGTTATAGGGGGTGTCAGGAAGTGGGTAAGAGAAGAATGAGAATACTGATGAGAGTGGAGTTGACGGAGAAAAAAGCATGAAAGAAAGGATTAATTTGGCCATAAAGTGAGGGATCGGTTTATATATTGATTGTAATGTAGAATTGATTCCCCACTTTATATCCACATTATGATATATAGGAAGTGGATAAGAGAAGGATGAGACTACTGATGAGAGTGGTGTCGACGGAGAAAGGAGCATAAGAGAGAGGATGCAGGTTAGTGAGATAGAAGATGATTATTGACTTTACATTTAAATTCTTCGGGATTATAGCTGTCGGGAAAGCAAGTAAATGGAAGGGAATTCCACAGGCGGGAAGGGCGAGAAAAGAAGCTGATGGTGTAGAATTTGCGTTTAGATTTTAAGATTTGGCGAAGAAGAAGCCACACTGTCATAGAATAACTTGTGGGGTGTGAGCCATGAACAACTTCAGCTTTGATAATAGCCTCGAACACTTTGGCAAAGATCGGTAAGAGGATGATAGGGCGATAATTAGAGGGGTCAGAGGGCTTTGCAGGGTTTTTAAAGACTGGAACTACAGAAAAGGACTTTCAACAAACAAGAAAACAAGAAGAAACGAGACAAGAGTTGTAGAATTTAGAGAGGGAATAGGAAAGTTCCGGGGCACATTTCTTAGGATGATAACTGGAATACCATCACCTACGCATGCCTTATGGAAACCAATTAGAGAACAAAGAGATGATTATGTATACGCCATTCAGTTGAGCCTCATTTCTAGGTTGGAAGTTGGCGTGGGTAGTCAAATGTAAAGTTAGAAGAGAATTTACGAGCAAAGCATTCAAACTTGTTCACAGGGTCTGTAAGGAGCTAGTATTTATTAAATAAAGGAGGTGATCGAGTGTTTGGTGCTTTTGGTGCTGTTTGTTAATCAAATATTGGGGATCTACAAGCATTGAAACAAACATTGCTTATAGCTACAAAAGGTAGGACGTTGTGGAGAACCATAAACGCCCGTGTTGCCAGATTCGGTTACAGAGGTTACACTTTTTTGTTTCTCACTAAATTTTACTATTATTTTATATTTTTTATATTTTTTGAAAGATCTGTTTGCTATTGCAATGCGACTTCGGATTTCAGTGTCACATTTCCCATCATCTATTAAAACACTTTCCTGATATTTAAAATTTCAGTCCGTGCTTGATTATGACATCCCCAATTTGTAGTTCTGTCTTACAATTGATGCTTAGTCCTTTCTTCTCGCTTTCCTTTACTACTCCAATCCGATGTTCACACTTTGGATGGTTCCTTTTGCTGACAACCATACATTCTGTCATCTTACAGTTGATGATTAGTCCTTTCTTCTCGCTTTCCTTTACTACTCTACTCTGATGTTCACACCTTGGATGGTTCCTTTTGCTGACAACCATACATTGTCTTCATACAATTGATGCTTAGTCCTTTCTTCTCGCTTTCCTTTACTACTCCAATCCGATGTTCACACCTTGGATGGTTCCTTTTGCTGACAATCATACATTCTGTCTTCTTACAATTGATGCTTAGTCCTTTCTTCTCGCTTTCCTTTACTACTTTAATCCGATGTTCACAACTTGGATGGTTCCTTTTGCTGACAATCATACATTCTGTCTTCTTACAATTGATGCTTAGTCCTTTCTTCTCGCTTTCCTTTACTACTTTAATCCGATGTTCACAACTTGGATGGTTCCTTTTGCTGACAACCATGCATTCTGTCTTCTTACAATTGATGCTGAGTCCTTTCTTCTCGCTTACTTTAAGGCTCCAATCCGATGTTCACGTCTTGGATGGTTCCTTTTGCTGACAATCATACATTGTCTTCATACAATTGATGCTTAGTCCTTTCTCCTCGCTTTCCTTTACTACGTCGCCGAAGAATTCCCCTTGCTTTCCTTTGGTATCTGCCATCATCACGGTGTCTTCTGCGTATCTTGTTAAAATTGCGAACACCGACAATAAATTCTGGTAGGGTCTTCAGTTCCGTTAGGATCGCCTTGCTGTACTCTTGAATAAATCCAGTGAGTAGACACATCTCTTTCTGTTTTTTTTTGTTTTTGTTTTTTGTTGTTTTTTTGTTTTTGTTTTTTGGGGTTTTTTGTGTGTATGCTTATTCAATTCATTTTTTTGTCTGTATGCACACGCACGCGGGTGTCCCTCAATGCTCTCTTCTAGGTCCTACTTTTTTCCTTATCTATATTAACGATCTCCCCGATGTAATAAGATTCCAAGTAGGCATATACGCTGACGACACAACGGTTTACTCTCGTCTCGATCAAAAATCTGCCAAGGCTATCAAAGCAAACCTCGCTGCCGAGCTTGAAAAGTCCTCCAATCCGTTGTAGACTGAGGTAAGAAATGGCTTGTAAATTTTAATGCTTCCAAAACGAAGCTACTATCTATTAACCACCATAGACAATCGTTCCTCCCGCCCATTAACATGGATCAAACTTCTCTCCCTGAAAATAAAACACTGCTGCTCCTCGAATTAACTCTCACATCAGACCTAAAGTTAAATAACTATATAGAATCCATAGCTAAATCCACTGCTAAGAAAGTCGGTTCGCTGTTTAGGGCCAGAAAGTTTTTCCCATCCAAAACAATCCTGCACATATACAAATCTACCATTCACCTGTACATTGAATATTGCTGCCATATCTGGTCGGGTGCTCCTGCTATCTACCTAGGTGTCCTCGACCAAATCCAACGAAGAATCTGTAATGTGATCGATCCCGACTTGGCAGCTAGGATACAGTCGCTTTCTCACCGACGCAGTGTGGCTACCCTGTGTCTCTTCTACAAATACTTTCACGGCTTCTGCTCCAATGAACTTAGCTCACTGGTACCCCCTATATATGAATTTCCTCGAGCCACAAGATTAGCAACTACGTCCCACTATTTTACTGTGAAACCGATAAATTGTAAACGTAAATTCTACTTCAACAGCTTCTTTTCTCGCACTTCCCGTCTGTGGAATTCCCTTCCGCTTACTTGCTTTCCTGACAGTTACAATCTCCAAGAATTTAAATGTAAAGTCAATAGTCATCTCCTGTCTCACTAACTTACATCCTCTCTCTCTCTCATGCTTTTTTCTCCGTCCACCCAACTCTCATCAGTATTCCCTTCCTTCACATACTCCTTTCCTGTCACCCCCCCTGTAAACTGTCACTCTTTCACCTAACATTCCTCCTTTTTAACCCACGGCAAAACAGTGGTCGTAAAATGCCTTGCTTGGGGGCCCACATGATTATCAAAAAAAAAATTTTAAGCTACTGGCAAAAAATACATTGGGAGACAGAAACACAAGTAAAACTTTTATTACTTCCCTTAGACCATCTAACATCGCAATTTGTAAATTCAGTTTTAAAAGGGCATGATAATTTGGATAAATATTATTTCTACAGTATTTTTAACTTTGAATCATATAAAGGCTCATTATGGCCGAGATATTGTCATTCATTTTTTAGTCTTTTTTTTTTCTTTTATCAGATAAGTGATGACACGGAAACGATTTTCCGACACTACATTTTTCAATGACGAATTAACACAACAAAACGATTTCGTAGTTGTAAATTTTGTAATAATCGTTTTATTCTAAATAAAACTCGAGTCGGCTTTTTCTTTCTGAAAAAAATAATGTTCAGTTAAAAACTTACACAAAACAAATAACAATTAATTTGCAATTTAAGAGTCTTTTAAAAGAATTTGCGATCGGGCATTTATAGAATTTAAATGTTTCGATTTAAAAATAGATTTTCTAAGCTATTAAATGCAGTATACTTATCTGGACGAGGTCAAATCTCGTATGGGGATTGAAATATATATACTTAAACGTCTCCAAATGTTTCCAATCTCCAAAACAAAAAAAAATAAATATAAGATAAAACTCATAGATCTGAATCTAAACTTATTTATAAATGGAACTTTGTCTGTGTGTGTGTGTGTGTGTGTGTGTATGTGTCTGTGTGTGTGTGTGTGTGTCCGTTACCTATAGACTCCGAAACGGCTGAACCGATTTTCTTGAAAATTTACACAGTTGTACTATAAGTGTCTGCAAATGTTCTTAGCTATGTTTTGTGTCGAGGTACCCCCGATAAATATCGAAAATCGATAATCGAAAAAATCGGGTTATAGAAGGAGTGGTCCGATTTTAATCAAATTTGATACACTCATAGACAAAGACATAAGAAATGATATTCAGAAGTTTCAAGGTTGCAGTTCTTACAATCGTGCAGAAAATCGATAATATATATATATATATATATATATATATATATATATATATATATATATATATAAGGCAAGATGTTTGTGTGTGTGTCTGTTTATCTGTATGTATGTCCTTCATACAAATCCACATTTTTTTTATCGGATTCTCACCAAACTTCACACAAATATTCTTTAGGCTGAGTCTGAACTCCAGGACCATGGATTAGTTTTAAAGCTTTCATTACTCCCGAGCAACACCGGGCTATACTGCTAGTAAATAGATAATTAATAGATAGATAATGGACAGATGGATAGATAATTAATAATTACTAGATAGATAATAATTAAGAGACGATAGATAAATAATTAACAATCATAATAAATAGATAGATAATTAATTGAAGATAGATAGATAGATAGATAGATAGATAGATAGATAGATAGATAATAATTAACAGATGGTGATTAAATGGTTGTATAAATAGATGGCTTCATTATCCTTTAGGCTAGTATAGGCTAAACCCTAGGGTTTCTCAAGCTTTTACAAAGCAGTGATACTAAAATCAAGCAGGTACAAAAATTGAAATACCTGTGAAGTGTTCTAAAAGAATACGGAAAGTGCGACACTGAGATCCGAAGGCGAATTGGCATGGCGAAGGAAGCATTCCAGAAGCCGGTTAAAGTATTAGGAGACAGGACAATTACGCTAGAAACAAAGAATAGAGTACTGGATTGCTATGTGTTGTCAGTTCTTCAATATGGCAGTGAATGCTGGACAATATCTTCGAAGATAAGGAAAAAACTTGAAGCAGCAGAAATGTTGTTCTACTGAAGGATGCTGAGGATATCATGGACAGAGCATGTGAGCAATAATAAGCTGTTGGAAAGAATGGCAACGAAAAGAAAATTAAGGAAAAACACGAAGCCACTGAACTGTGATTCTACAAAAGGATGCTGCGAATATCATGGATCGAGCATGTGAGCAATGATGAGGTTTTGGAAAGGATGGAAACGAAAAGGAAATTAATACTGAGCATCAGGAAGAGACAGCTGAAGTTCCTGGGACATGCAATGAGGAAGGGGGGCTTGGAGAACCTGATACTAACAGGCCAGATAGAGGGAAAAAGAGACAGGGGAAAGCAACGGATAACATATTTGAAGGACGTAATCAGGTGGATGACAGAACGGGGGCTGCGAAATTTTACAAGAGAAAGCGTGCTAAGAGACACCAGGGATAGGGAGACGTGGAAAGCCTTGATCGCCTACGTCCTGAAAGCACAAAGCACATAAATGAAAAAGATTTTAATTTTCTAGATGTTATAACTTTTAAATAGTTTCATAAACTAAAAGGAAATCAAGATGACAAATTCATATTTATTTTGATAGTCATACTGCTGGTTAAAAAATCTTTTGTTGTTTTTTTACTACAGTTGTGTTGATATATATACATACTAGCAGTATAGCCCGAGGTTGCTCGGGTGTAATAAAAGCTTTAAAACTAATTCATTGTCCTGGAGCTCAGACTCTTTGGACGTTGGCACGAAAGACTAAAAAGCAATAGTTGTTTCCAGTTAAAGTGAAGCCGTAGACTGAAAGAAAAATGAATGGATATAAGCTAAATTTTGAAGTTTGGTGAGAATCGGACAAAAACTCTGGATTTGTATAAAGGACATCCAGACAGATAAACAGACACACACACAAACATCTTGCCTTATATATATATATATATATATATATATATATATATATATATATATATATTATCGATTTTCTGCACTATTGTAAGAACTGCAACCTTGAAACTTCTGAATATCGTTTTTTATGACATTGTCTATGAGTGTATCAAATTTGATTAAAATCGGATCACTCCTTCTATAACCCGATTTTTTCGATTATCGATTTTCGATATTTATCAGGGTTACCTCGACACAAAACCTAGCTAAGAACACTCGCAGACGCTTATAGTACAACTGTGTAAATTTTCAAGAAAATCGGTTCAGCCATTTCGGAGTCTATAGGTAACGGAGACACACACACACAAAGTTCTATTTATAAAATAAGTTTAGATATGCTAATTTGCTTTGTAAAAATAAAAGTAAAATAGTGATTTTTTTTGTTTTGTTTAAGAATATTTTATGAACAAACAAAAAATAGAAATTAAGGAAATTTCAATAAGTTTACTACAATCTATGTAAATGTTGCTAAAATATCAGTTAATTGTCATACGTGATACATGCTTGGGCAATCATGTCTCTTTCGATCCACGACTGCCTAGGCAGAAGATTCTCCTACAGTAAGTTGCCATTTCTTTTTGACTGGTTGTCAAACAAGGCTATAGAACCCAGTCTGCCCTGTTATCTAACTCCCAGCTGAGGAGAGAAGAGACGGATTAATACCTTTGCCAAAAGTATTTGTGCGTAAATGAATAAAATTCGAACTCGACTTTCTCATTCCGAGGCTATATCAATTGAACCACAACGCACATCCCAAATTATAGCTCAGGTAAATATTCAAGCAGATTTACAACGATAGAAAGGGGCGTAAGACAAGGATGTGTCTTTTCACTGGATCTGTTCAACTTGAACAGCGAGAATATTTTGAGGACCCTAGATGCTATGCCAGGATTTGTTATTGGAGGCCACAATTTGAGCGACATAAGGTATGCAGATAATACAGTACTGATTGCAGACACAGAAAGAAAACTAGAGGACCTCCTACAGAAGATAGCTGACGAGAGTGACAAAAAAGGACTACAAATAAACAGGAAGAAAACTAAATGCATGGTCATCAGCAAAAAGAGCAACCCAAAAGGCCAAATACAGGTGGGGGGGGATACTAGAATCATGCAAGTATAAAAATTTAAATACCTAGGAAGTGTTCTAACAGGAGATGGAAAGTGAGACACTGAGATCCGAAGGCGAATTGACATGGCGAAGGACACGTTCCAGAAGCTGAGTAAAGTACTGACACATAGGAAAGTTTAACTAGAAACAAAGATGAGAGTACTAGATTGCTATGTGATGTCAGTTCTTCAATACGGCAGTGAATGCTGGACAATATCATCGAAGATGGGGAAAAAACTTGAAGCAACAGACATGTTGTTCTCCGGAAAGATGCTGAGGATGTCATGGACAGAGCATGTGAGCAATGATAAGCTGTTGGAAAGAACGCCAATGAAAATGAAATTAATACTGAGCATCAGGAAGAGACAACTGAAGTTCATGGGACATGCAATAAGGAAAGAGGGCTTGGAGAACCTGATACTGACAGGCCAGATAGAGGGAAAAGGAGACAGAGGAAAGCAGCGGATAACATATTTGAAGGGCCTGAGCAGATGGATGACAGAGCGGGGGTTGCGTGGTGTCACAAGAGAAAGCGTGCTAAGAGCCACCAGAGATAGGGAGACGTGGAAAGCCATGATCGCCTACGCCCTGAAAGGACAGGGCATATGGAAGAAGAAGAAGAAGAAGAAGAAGAAGAAGAAGAAGAAGAAATATTCAAGAAGAATACAAGCGAATAACTGGGTGGCTTCGTCTGGTGAGGGCTATAATTTTATGAACCTATGAACTGCAAGAGTTCATAGTTGTGTGTGTGTGTGTGTGTGTGTGTGTGAGAGAGAGAGAGAGAGAGAGAGAGAGAGAGTGTGTGTGTGTGTGTGTGTGTGTGTGTGTGTGTGTGTGTGTGTGTGTGTGTGTGTTCTGAATTAGATAAAATATATCTGCAAAAGCAACGTGGAAAGCCATCATCACGGCGTCTTCAAAAAAGGTCGAGGATATATATATATATATCGACCTCAAAGTTTTTGACTTATATAAAATAAAAAAATATATTTTTGACCATTTGTAACTTATATTTTTGACTTATATATAAAATTTATTATAAAATATATTTTAGACCATTTTTGACTTATATATAAGTCAAAAAATATATTTTGACACACACACATATATATGTGTGTGTGTGTGTGTGTGTGTGTGTGTGTGTGTGTGTGTGTACGGCTATATCGTGTTGAATACACCCGTTCTCGTCCGATCACCGAAGTTAAGCAACATCGAGCCTGGTCAGTACTTAGATGGGTTACCATTTCGGAATACCAGGTGGTGTAAACGGAAGGACCAAGAATGGTCCAACGATTCTCCAGGTTTAGTGCCCCATAAAAACCGTTTGTTAAGAAAACACTAACAAAAAGTTACTACCCTACACACCATTTTTTTTTCTTGAAATAATCAAATAACGGTCAGATTTTGATAAAACTTTCAGTACTTATTCAGAAATGTATTAAGTTATATTTGAAATCATTATTTTTATAAAATCTTTAAAATAATGTTTACATATGTTACCACCCCACCACCACCATTAAATTCGTTTAATTTCTAGAAATTATTTCTGGATAGATAATATCAGAGTAAAGCAGTTTATTGCTATTTCATAGTTTCGTGCCTATTTTCTCCGGCTATCAGTGAAATGGAAAAATTGCAGTCTATCATTAAACGCGATTAAAGTTTAAATTTTTAAAAATTATAAAAACTTTTGCAAGTAATGTTAGAATCGAATCAATAAAAAATTTAACAAAATTAATGATTAAAAGTTTGATAATTTTTTTGAAATCTCAAGGATTCCATATTTAAAGTAAAATAACAAAATTATTTAATTTTATTGGATCTAAAAATATATGTTCAAATGGAGCATATATTTTAGATTTATTAGAAATAAATTAGAATGCTTGTTACATTTAGTCTGTTTACTAATTTTAAAAAAACACATTAAAAATAGTTTTGAGAAAAGAAGATACTGTTAAACACACGTGCAACTGGGTACTGGTCTCGGTGCAAAAGGTCCACGATTTATGCTAATGTTATTATCTCCACCAACAAAATGAAATATGTGCAGTTGCTAACATTGGTTGTTTAATTTCGATTTTATATCACAATCATAACGCGGATAATAAAACCTGACGCTCTCAGTTCAATTTCATTATTTCATTAATCCATTTAAAATTAAATAATTTTGTTATTTTACTTTTTAATACGGGATCCTTGAGATTTTGAAAGATTTATCAGGTTTTAATCATTAATTTTCTTAAATTTTTTATTGATTGATTTTAACATTACTTTTTATATAAAATTCTCTATTTGAATATTAATTTCTTTTAATGATAGTTCACAAATTTTTTCTATTGCGTTAATAGCTGGAGAAGCTGGGTGCCAAAGTATTAGATAGCAATAATCTGCTTTACACTGATATTATCTAATCTAATCTAAGTTCAACCCTTCCATTTTAAAAAGCCCCAAATTCAAAATTATCGCTTTCGCGTTGTCAAACTGATCCGAAATTATTTCACATTACTCCAAAGCAAAGCTCAAACTACATGTGAAATGACAAAAAAACATGATGCCATCTTTTCACCCAATGACCGTCGGTGTCAATAAAATTCTGGACAATTGCACTTCACTGGGACGATCCATCGTTGTTAACATATATCGTGTTTTTATTTTAAGGCTATAGTATCTACACTTCATATCTTAGTTGTACAGCTTCAGATTGGTAGGCTTTGAATTCAGTTATCCTTCTCCTAGAATGGTTGCCAACCACGGCTGAAATCTCAGTCTCCTTTTATTTACTTTATGGTTGTCGGTTGTTCGTTTTCTACAACTTATCAACCCTTTTGAAGGTTATTTAAAACCAGTAAAGAACAACTGGGTTATTCAGTCACCTATAATAAGTACTAAGCCAGTTGAGAGTCATAGCTCATTAGAGAATGTTGATTGACTTCATTTTGAACTGTGGGAATTAGTAGTTAAACCTTAGGTTTATCACATAATCATAGCTTACGGCCTATCACGTTGAATACACCGGTTCTCGCGCGATCACCGAAGTGAAGCAACGTTTAGCCTGGTCAGTACTTAAATGGGTAACCTCTTGGGAATACCAGGTGCTGTAAGCATTTAGTGACGGATGTGCGTTGTGGTGCAGTGGATACCGGCCCGGAAAGAGCAGAGTTCGAATTCCAGTTGAATACCCTGCATTCACTTAAGTTCTGGTACACTTGGGAAAGGTAGTAATCCGTCCCTTCCCTCCAGTTATGGGTTAAACAAAAAGGGTAGGACTTCGGAACCCTGCCCTTAAAAACAAATCCCAATGAATCTTGATACTCGAAAAAAAAATGTATTACTAGACACAAAACTTATATAAAAACAACAATAAATTGTTGAAAGAAAAAGGTATTACAAGTAATAAATAAATAAAATTTAGTTGGCATTAAATGACCCGCCGAGGTTGATCTAAACTTATTTATAAATGGAACGTTGTGTGTATGTATCCGTTACCTATAGACTCCAAAACGACTGAACCGATTTTCTTGAAATATAAACGTCTGCGAGTGTTCTCAGCTAGGTTTTGTGTCGAGGTACCCCCCGATAAATATCGATAATCGAAAAAATCGTGTTATAGAAAGTGTGGTCCGATTTTAATCAAATTTGATACACTCATAGACAAAGACATAAGAAACGATATTCAGAAGTTTCAAGGTTGCAGTTCTTACAGTATTGCAGAAAATTTGATATCGATACGAGGAAATCAAAATTTGACTTACATCCATTCATTTTTCTTTCAGTCTATGGTTTCGCTTCAATTGGAAACAACTATTGCTTTAGACTTCGTGCCAACGTCCAAAGAGTCTGAGCTCCAGGAACATGGATTAGTTTTAAAGCTTTCCTTACACCCGAGCAACGCCGGGTTATACTGCTAGTCCACAATAAAAACAAAACAACCAACATAATCATAACTGCCAGTATCATATTCATAAAATCTACCTTTAAAGTCGTATAGAATATTTTCAATTGATGTCATCACAGCTGCCATTATAGACATTTGAGATTATCACTTCAACTTCAGCGAAGGTTTTTTTGTTCGTTACATGTTTTCTTTATTTTAAAGATTGTAAAAAAAAAATAGATTATAAGATTTTTTTAGGTAATGATGCTTAAATGACACAAATCTTACTAATTAACCTATAGATAGAGGGACAAGTGGATTCATACTTTTCCCCAAAAATATTTGCGCTTAAGTGAATATAACGAACCCAACGGGAATTCGAAATTAACAATTCCGAGCCATTATCTATTAACCTCCGGCACATAAAACCAGGTATTTCTGAAACCATATATATTCGGTCGGATTTCAATCCTGAGTAAAAAGCAATTGGCTGTCTAACAGTACTGATGAGCTGTGATACAGCGAGACATATCTGTCTACGGATGACTATATATATATATATATTGGTTTAATACAACGGAGTGAGGGAAATTGTTAATGGTGATATTGTTAATTTTGTAAATTGCGATATGAGCGAAGAGAAAGATAAGAACAATAGATGATAAAATTGTTTATTGTCGATCGCAATATGAACGCGGCTAAGAAATTGTGAAGACAAAAAAAGAAATCTACGTTGCAAATTTATAATTTTTTTTTTAAATCTTGAAAACTCGCTAGTGAATTGATCAAAATACTTTTGCGGGTGTTTGAAGGTCAAATGGAGGTCCACATATCGTCGGCCATTGTGTGATATAAAGCGGAACTTTTGCCCGCTAGTAAAATCAAAAATGTAAGCTTTAGCTGGAATATTGTTTCAAGCTTGTCATAAACCTTGATGAGGTCAGGTAAGGTTAAATCCTCAAAATTATTCCCGGGAACAGATTCTAACGCCAGAAAAATAGATGATGTAATTGAAAGGATGTGCTTTGTGGTGCAGTGGATATCGGCTCGGAACGAGAAATCAGGAAGCCGAGTTCGAATTCCACTCGTATTCCTTGCATTCACTTACGCGCAAATACCCTTGGGAAAGGTATTAATCCGTCTCTTCCCTCCAGTTATGGGTTAAATAATAGGACAGATTGGGTTCTGTAGCCTTGGTCGGCAACCAGTCTACTGCAGAAAACATTGATAACCTACCGCGGGATAATCTTCTGCCCAGTCAGTCATGCCTCTTTCGAGACATGATCGCCCACGCGAGTTTCACGTATGGCACTTAACTGACTGACTGAATTGAAAGGAAGAAGACGAAAAGAAAATTACGTCATATGAGGTGTTGATATTTTATTCGTTGAGCCAAAACGTTCCAAGCGGTCACCAACGTTGCTTAACTACAGTGATCGTACAGGAACCTGTGTTTCAACTTAATAGAGCCGTAATCTGTATAAGTTCGATAAATCAAAAAAAAAATAATAATAATTAAACAAGATGGGTAACATTTTTATCAACGTGAAGGTATACCACAAAGCCATCCACCGTGAAATTAACAAAAACTCCAAAAAGGTGCCTAGTAACTGGTAACTTAATATCAACAGGAAAGCCAAAAGTAGATAAAGACCTTAGAATAGATGACAGTTTCAATATTGCATAAACATGAGTCATTTATCACAACTGAAGACTGCAAGTATAATTTCACTAAACTATAATACCGATTACTAAACCCTTTCAAAAGTTATATAAGAAAAATTAGCAAAATCATTGAAATAGCTTACAAATTTTTTAAAAAATGCCTTGAAAGAACAGCCGAAGCAATTCCGAAAAATGAAAAAATAAAAAAGATTACCCTTTCAT
Source organism: Ascarosepion bandense (assembly GCA_037127315.1). Classification (NCBI taxonomy): domain Eukaryota; kingdom Metazoa; phylum Mollusca; class Cephalopoda; order Sepiida; family Sepiidae; genus Ascarosepion; species Ascarosepion bandense. Next base: position 368,563 of record JBBBDQ010030230.1, on the reverse strand, counting down.
TCAGTTTGATATTTGTGAGTTCTATTCATCAAAATAAAAAATTAAAGACTTAAAAAGTGTTCTAAGAGGAGATGGAAATTGCGACACAGAGATCCGAAGGCGAATTTGCATGGCAAAGGACGCGTTCCAGACGCTGAGTAAAGTACTAAGACACAGAAAAGTTTCACTAGAAACAAAGAAAAGGGTACTAGAATGCTATGTGATGTCAGTTCTTCAATATGGCAGTGAATGCTGGACAATATCATCAAAGATGAAGGAAAAACTTGAATCAACTGAAATCTGGTTCTGCAGAAGGAAGCAGCGGATATCATGGATCGAACATGTGAGCAATGATGAGGTTTTGGAAAGGATGGAAACGAAAAGGAAATCAATATTGATCATCGGGAAGAGGCAAATGAAGTTCCTGGGACATGCAATGAGGAAAGAGGGCTTGGAGAACCTGATACTAACAGGCCAGATAGAGGGAAAAGAAGTAGAGGAAAGCAACGGATAACATATTTGAAGGACCTAATCATGTGGATGACGGAACGAGGATTGCATGGTGCAACAGGAGAAAGCGTGCTAAGAGCCACCAGGAATAGGGAGACGTGGAGAGCCATGATTGCCTAAGTCTTGAAAGGACAAGGCACGTAGAAGAAGAAGGAGATTTTAATTTTCTAGATGTTATAACTTAACAGAATCGGAGGTAGAATCGCCGACTGACGCCAATTCGGTCGGGTTTCAATCCTGGGATAAAAAGCAATCGGAGTCTAACCGTACTGATGGGCGAAACAGATCTGTCTGCGGATAACTATATATATATATATATATATATATATATATATATATATATATATATCATATGTTGATTTGTACATGTTCTAATATATATATATATATATATATATACTTTATAAATTATAGTTTAGAACAATATAAATCATCATCTACTACTAAACTGTACATTTTGTTTCGAGATTGAAAAAGATACAATGTTTTATCAGTTCAGGTATTTAATATTGATGGTAATATCCGTTATTTTTTAAGAAAATTCTTTCTTGTTTTTCTCTTTTTCTTTTTTTTTTTTTGTTTCCTGTGACTTTCTTTTTCCTTTTTATTTTCCTTTTGTGATTTCTCTTTTTGTTTTCTCATCTTTTTTGCCCTCTTTTTTCCCCTCTTTACTAATATCCTCTTACGTCGTATATTAAACAATTTCTAAAAATAAAAGGAAGAGTTTTTTAAAAAAATCTTTAAAAACACGTTTATTACCATCATTATCTACCTGATGAGACACTGCTCCTTCAATGCCGTAACAAAAATGCACAGTTTTGTAACAGTTTGTAGTTTGGGGTAAGGGTAGAGTAGTGAATATTTATAACTAGCATCATAACCCGGCGTTGCCCGTGCAACTCAGAACATTTTAGTAATATGACTCGGTTATATAAAAAATAATTATGTAAAAAATTGTTGTTAAATTCCATTAAAAAATATGTTTTCTTTTGTTTTGCGTAAACGTGATTTAACATTTAATTATTTAATGATTTAAATTAATTATTTAATTATTTATATTTATTTAATTATTTATTTAAATTAATTATTTAATGATTTAATGATTTAACATTTAATTATTTTTGTTTTGCGTAAACGTGATTTGATGTTTTGTGTGACATTGTAAACAACATTGCGTTTATTTTTGTTTCAAAATTACGGGGGAAAATATTTACATTTTTGTTGACTAAATGAATTTTAACATAAAAATAAAAATTAATTATTTTGTTTTACTGAAATTAGAAATATAAAACTATGACGCTCTCAGTTCAGAAATTTTCGAAGAATATTTAAAAATGTAGACATTTAATTTTAGAAGAAAAAGTTACATTAATGCTTTATTTTTTTTTCAGTTTTATTTTCTGAAGTATGAAATATTTAATCTGAAAAAAACGACTTAAATAATTAAATTAACCTTTGGCACTTTTTTTTTACATATTTTGTTTTTGTTTGGAAAAACACTTTTTTTTTCAATATTTCTTTTGTTTCAAATTTACGGGTAAAAATATTCACCTTTTTGGCTGAACAAATGAATTTCTAAAACGTCAGAATAAAAATTAAATTTAAAAGCTCATTTTTTTTAATAAAAAATATTTTAGACTCGTTTGACACGTGTGATTTGATTTCCGTGACGTAATTTAGCAACCATCTTAGATCTTAGATGTTTTATGGAGCAAATGTTATCAATCGGCCAAAAAATGCGGAAGGGAAAATTGCTGAACTTAAACACAAAAAGGACGTGTCGACCTGGCTTCCCTGTAGATATGTGTTCCTAGAAAGTTTGAATGGCGTAGCTTAAAAAATGTAGGCGTGCATAGGGAACAGTCACACATAGTCTCACAGATTGCCTTTTATATACATAGATTATACTTTGCAACATGTGCAAACTACAAACGAATAGAATTCGTCTATCTCTGAAAAGCCATTAACCACAGTCTTAATCTTGGCTAAAAAAAATGACTATCTCATTATACAGGTTCCAATCAAGTCTACCCAAAAGCCACTGTTTTTTGCAATCATTTTCTTAAACCCAATTTTTGTATCTTCCCTCTTTTGCTTCCTCTTTCTGTTTTGTTTTTTTTTTAATCATTTCACCCCGAGCAAGGCGGAAATGCCACTGATGTGCAGGGGGTTACATAAATGTAAAAAGATTAATTAGAAAAGAGTGAGGAGTACAGACTAGTTAGAAAGGAACAATAGAAAGCAGGTGCGATGACAGATACATAGGTGGAGAGAAAGGGAATGTTATACAGGGGTGGGGAGAGAGCTAGAGTTCAGTGGTTAGTAGGTGAGTAGTGACTTTGCATTAAAATTTCTGGAGGTTGTAGCCGTCAGGAAAGCAAGAATATGGGAGCGAGTTCCACAGGCGGGAAGTGCGAGAGAAGAAGCTGCAGGAGTAGAATTGTCGTCTGCATTTGGCTAACCTGACTGTGAATGGGTAGGACCCAGTTGCCAGTCTGGTTGCACGAGTAAACACCTGTTGAGGAGGCATCAGTGACTTAAGCTCGTCCGAGCAGAAGCCATGAAAATATTTATAGAACAGACAAAGGGAGGCCACATTTCGACGATGGGGAAGTGGCTGCAGTCGAGTCGCCAGATCAGTACCTATCACATTACAGACTCTCCTTTGGAGCTTGTCAAGAACACTGAGGAGAACGGTAGGGGCGCCTGACCATAAATGGCAGCAGTACTCCATGATCCACTCAAGTTTGGTGTTGTTCTTTTATCACTCGCCGTCACGTCATTTACCCTTATTTTCTACAGTGGACAAATTAACTGGTCACTAAAATTCTAAGGGAATTAAAATCTCGAACACTTTGCTAAAAATCAGCATAAGACAGTCAGTCAGTTAAGTGCCATACGTGAAACACGCTTGGGCGATCATGTCTCGAAAGAGACATGACTGACTGGGCAGAAGATTATCCCGCATTAGGCTGCCATTGCTTTCTGCGGTAGATTGGTTGCCAGCCAAGGCTATAGAACCCAATCTGTCCTGCTATTTAACCCATAACTGGAGGGAAGAGACGGATTAATAC